>MU226321.1:1424270-1436921 GCA_018584345.1 Thuja plicata
AGGGTTTATAAAAGAACCCTCTTTCTTCATTCAAATCCCCTGAAAACTTGAATCAAAATTGCATTGTTATTATACTGAATTGTTATCTCATTTTCTTAAGATCATATAGATTAATTTCATATTGCAAATAGAATAGCTTCAATTTCTAGAATAATGGCATTTAGTGATCATACTTAGGTTATATTGCATATTTCAATTCCTAGCATAATCTTTGCATTGCATTGTTATCATGATTAAATCCTTCGTTCTTAGATGGTCCATAGTTGTGAGGCCCTCGTCCTGAGAGCAAAATTCAAAACTCCATCTAGATAGAAGGCAACAGGTCGAATCACGCAGACAGTCAGGATGAATAACTCATATTCAGTCTTGGCTGTACCTGGTGAAGAAGGACTATGTTGAAGTGTGTGGTTGATTTAGAAGGCCAAAATTAACTCATACACAGGCCACACCCAGCAGCCTACAGACAGAGGTAGCCTAGGTACAGGGGGAGCTAACAGCAGAGACTGCTCGGGGGATAGTGCTCAGAGAGCACTAGACATTTTACAAGCTTGGGTGGATAGCAGAGAGTTCGCTATCATAGAGGAGCATGGGGACCATGATGAGGAGCTGGCAGCGATGTCAGCATAGATAGCGGCTCTTACAATAGAGTGGGATTTAGTGCGTCTAGCAGGCAGTGTAGTAGGTTTGGGTCAGATGATGGTCGATTCCATGGCGACACAGAGAGAGGCAGGATGGAGAGGCCGAGAGGCCACATACTACATGGGAGTTTATAATGGTGTAGTGCCAAAGGAGGCACAATAGCCTGTATACTCTAAGAGAGCGCAGACAAAGAGCACCAGCCAAGGGTCATAGGGATCAGTGGGGTTACTGCCACGTCCCAACAGTGGTGCAGGACCATCGTGGCCACCACCATGATGTTTATCATACCTTTTTGGATACACATTTTTGACACATGATGTATGATATTGACACTTTTGATATATGTACATGGACTATTTTGGGACTATGGGACTTTCATTTATGGACATTTATAATGTTATATGTTATATGATGTGATGTTTATGCAGGATGTATGGATGCACTATGATGTTATATTACATATGTTATATGAGGTTTATGACTGACATGCAGGATGAGATGAATATATATATGATATTGCTGACGTATTTGTGATGTAGGGATGAGATGCAGATATATATATATAGATGTGAGATGTGATGTGTTAATGCTTATATTTTGCCATGTATGGATGTAATGTGATGATACATAAATGTAAATGTATATATGATTTGTGAAATGAATCTAGAATGAATGAACCCTAAAAAATGTTACGGATTTTATTAATGCAACTAAATGAATGAAATATAATTATATGCAATGGTACTAAATGATGATTAAAATGAAGTAACAATGCAACTAAATGAATGAAATGTGTAATGCTAATGATTAATAAATAGAGTAATAATGCAACTATAAATGAGTAAGGATGAATGAACTAAATGAATAATGATTAATGAACTAAATGAACAAATGCAAATGATTGAACAATGCAACTGTAATGAATAATGATTAATGAACTAAATGAACAATGCAACTAATAATGAATGGACAATGTAGTGAATACATTCAATATGAGACATATGAGGACACTATTTTTGTGTGTATCAAATAGGTCTGATAAAATCACTCAGGTGACCGGATAGGGGGAATAAATAGAAACCTTTGCCAAGAGCAAAATCATAATGCAATATGACCTAACTACAATGCAAAGATGAACTACATGATGATAGTGGGATTGATACCGTGTTAATGTTGGAGAGCACACCCTAGTTTGATATTGCAAAAGGAGTTATGCACCATGTGTTAGAAAACACAAGTGACATGGTTCCTTTGCGTGGACTAGACTCTTAGAAAATAGGTTGTTAGGAACAAGAATGCAAGATATCAGGTATGATGGATCTTATGAAATGTTACTCATGAGGATACACAGTACATCCAGATCTTTTGAGGGATTTGAGATGCATGAATCCTGCCCCCAGTGAGGCATACATAGTCATAATTGAATATCAAAACATAAATGCACTAACAAACTATGACTAGCAGATCATACCACAAATGACACGTATTTCACCATATACTCACCATAACAAACCAGGATATAAAAGATTGAGGCTGTCGCGATAAGGACATGGTAAAATACAAGATAAAATCAACAAAAAGGCATCCTGACCAAGTGATCATTCAGTCCAAAAGTTCTTGTCATGAACACTTTTGATGTGATTATTGATAGAATAGTCAACATCAGAAGGATGCATCCTGATGGGCCAAAGATTGATTGATAAAAAATGAGAATTTGCTGGCAATTGCTTGTGAATAGAATGATCATAGGAAATTCAATCTATCTGTTGATTTGGTGTAAAATGTTTGCAATCACTGTGTCTAGAACAAAGCTCAGTGTTTGATTTGGTAAGCTCAGTCGTGCGGGAATCTTTATTGTGAAAGCAGAAAGATGGTCAAAGAACTACCTGCACAAATATGGGTAGTGACGCTTATTATGAAAGGTGATGAAAGCTGTATAGACAAATGGTGGATCTGACTACACATGGCGCTTGAAACAGGTTTTCACCATGGTAATTATTCATTGCGCTACCGAAGTGGTTTTCACAGATGGATGGATTTATTTTTCTTTCTCTTTTTCTTTTTTGATATTCTTTTCAAGTTTTTGTATTTTTTATGTTTTTTTTATTTTTTTATTTTTTTGCTTTTTTTCTTGCTTTTTGAATGTTTTTGGATTTTCTACTTTTCTGATTTTTTTTGAATTTTTGAAAATTTCTGCTATACAATGGACTACAGACTGATCAAGCATAGAAGTGCTTGAGATGTACAATATTTACAAGATCAGGGAGTGGATCTCCCTCTGGGGACGCAATCTGATAGGCATCTGAACCATACTTTGCGCTAACAATGAAGGGACCCAACATATTAGGTTCAAACTTCCCTTTCTTCTCACAGTTCTGGAGGTTCTTCATGTTGTGCTACAGGACAAGCTCACCAACCTCAAACTGATGAGGCTTGATCCTTTTGTTGAACTAAAGGTGAAGGTGATTTTGATACACGTGGAGGTGGTCTAGGGCATTGAGGCATCTCTCATCGAGGAGTTCCAACTCTTGCAAGCGGGAAACTCTATATTCTTCTTCGGACAACAGATTATTGAGAGAGATTTTGAGGGAAGGGAGCTCAATTTCAATGGGTAGAATAGCCTCAGTACCATAAACAAGGGCAAAGGGAGTGGCTCCCGTGGGGGTTCGAATGGAGGTGCGGTAAGCCCAAAGGGTAGGGTTGAGGCGAAGGTGTCAATCATGACTAGCTTCATTGACTATTTTCTTGAGGATTCTGAGGATGGTTTTATTTGTAGCCTCAGCTTGACTGTTGCTTTACGGAAAGTACTTGGAGGAGGTATGGTGGGTAATGCTAAATTTCCTACATATCTTTGTGACATCCTTGTTCTTGAAAGGTCCTCCATTATCAGTAAAAATGTCCTGAGGAATGTCATAGCGACAAATAAGATAGTTCAAAATGAACTTTGAAATATGTTTTCCAGTAGTGTAGGTGAGAGGAACAGCTTCGACCCACTTGGTAAAGTACTCCGTAGCGGCTAGGATGTATTTATGGCCATTGAATGAATTAGGGAAAATTTGGCCAACAAGGTCGAGACCCCAGCATGAAAAAGGCCAAGGGGTGATGGTAGGCTGGAGTGATTGGGAGGGGGCATGTATCAAATCGTCATGCTGCTTACTAGGTACACACTTCTTCACATCGTTGTAGGCATCTTTCTCCATAGTAGGCAAGTAATATCCAATGCGTAACAAATTTTTGGCCAAAGTAAGTCCACTAGAGTGGGCCCCATAGATTCCTTGATGTACCTCCTCCAGGGATGTTTTTTCTTCATCGGAATTCAGACACCTTAAAAGAGTTCCATCAAAATGCTTTCGGAAGAGGGTATCAACAAGGATTGTGTATCGGGAAGTGCGGTGAATGAAGGTTTTACGTTGGTTGGGGGTTAAAGTAAGTGGGGTATGTCCATCGCGAAGGTAGGAATATACTTCTTGGTACCATGGGGAATTGGGATCAGCAATTTCACACACCATTTTAGAATTTGGTTTTTCATAGGCAGGGACTGTAAGATTCTCAACAAGAAACTCACATTGAGCGTTGTGTTCTAGCATAGTGATCAAGGACCCAATTGTTTCCATGGAATCTGCTGCTTTGTTTTTCATGTGAGGGATCTGTTGGAAGATTATCTTAGTGAAATGCATCTTGAGATCTTCAACTATTCAGCAATAGGGAAGAAACTTGTCATCCTTCATTTTATATTCATCCATAACATGCTTGATAACCAATTGTGAGTCAGCAAGCACCAATAGAGTGAGAATCTTCTATTGTATGGCCTGTCAGAGTCCAAGTACAAGGGCTTCATACTCTGCAATGTTGTTGGTACAAGGAAACTGTAATTTGAAAGATTTAGGGATGAGATCCCCTTTTGGTGTAACAAACAAGATTCCTGCCCCCGATCCTTTCTGAGTGAAGGATCCATCAAAATAAAGCTTCCATGGTGGACTTGAGGCAAGATTAAGGACTGATTCATCTAGAAAATCTGTGATCAGAGGATGTTTACCATCAATAGGTGCTTCAGCTAACTGATCTACAATTACTTGTCCTTTGATGGCTTTTTGATCAACATAAACAATGTCAAACTCACTAAGAACCATGACCCATTTTGTTGTACGACCAGTAAGAGCAGCGCGTGCCAGGAGATATTTGAGTGGATCAATTTTAGCAAAAAGATGAATCTTATGATTAAGCATATAATATCGTAGCTTCTGTGTACAAAAGACAATAGCCAAACATGCCTTCTCAATTAGGGAATAATTCAACTCATAGCCAATAAGAGTCCTGTTGAGATAATAAATTGATTGTTCTTTTTCGGTATCATCCAATTGTGCCAGGAGGGCTCCCAACGTGACCTCTATAGTAGATATGTACAAAATCAAAGGATGACCAACAACAGGTGGTACCAACACGGGTGGATTATCTAGATAGCCTTTCAGCTTCTCAAATGCATTTTGACACAAGAAATCCCACTGGAACTTGATATTATTATGCAGGAGATGGGAGAACGGATGCACCTTGTCAGCCAGTTGTGACATGAATCTTTTGATTGATTATAGTTTGCCTTGTAAACTATGTAATTGCTTCAATGTTTTGGGTGGTGGCATCTCTAGGATTGCTTTCACTTTCTTTGGATCAGCTTCTATTCCATGCCATGACACAATGTATCCCAGCAGCTTACCAGACTGTACTCCAAAAACACACTTCTTAGGATTCAACCTAAGTTTATACTTCTCTAATCGCTCAAAGATGGTAGTAAGGATAGGAATATGAGATTCCCTTGTTTTGGATTTGCCTAAAATATCATCCACATAATCTTCCATGATGACATGCAAAAGGTCATGAAAGATGGTAGTCATTGCTCGTTGATAAGTGGCTCTGGCATTTTTAAGGCCAAAAGGCATCACCTGATAACAAAAGGTGCCCCAGGACGTTGTGAATGTGGTTTTGTGCTAATCTTCTGGTGCTATCCTGATCTGATTATAACCTGAGAAACCATCCATAAGTGACAACATTTCATGTCCTGTCGTCAAATCCACTATAATGTCAATATTTGGGAGTGGAAAATCATCCTTGGGACATGCAAGGTTTAGGTCTCTTAAATCAGTGCAGATGCGAATGCCCCTAGTAGGCTTACCTACTGGTATAATATTAGAAACCCATTCAGGATAACCAATTGGTTTGATTACTTCAGCATCCAACACCTTCTGAAGTTCCACTTTGACTACCAATGCGACTTCTGGATGCATCTTGCGAAGTTTCTGCTTAACAGGTTTTACACTTGGATCTACAGCAAGATGATGCATGACAAGATCCGTATCAATCCTAGGCATGTCTTTGTAGGTCCAGGCAAAGTTGATTTTGTGTTTATGCAAGAATGTTGTCATGTCTTTCTTTTCTTGATCGCTGAGAGAAACTGCAATGTAGGTGATATGTGGATCTTCTTCTGTGCCTAGGTTGATTGGAATAGTATCTTCAATTATCATAGAGGACACTTCTGGTTCTAACGATATAAATGGTAATTCAGCCTCTCCCTCCTCTAGTGCCTCAGAAAGGTTTTCACTAGAGGAAGCATCCTTTATTTTGTCTTTTTCTTCATCCAAAGGTGCCTGCGAGAGGTTTTCACCAGAGGATGAATTTTCATTTTTTTTTTCTTTTTCACTTTTGTGACTGAGAAAGTTAACTTGGCTACCTAAGTAGGCTTGTTCGCTGTAGTGTATCTGATGTTCATACTCTCAGAGATTCTTAAGTCCAAAGAGGGCTAAAACTGCCTCATCTGAATCACACACGTCCAAAGCTGGTGTGAGTCTTGTTGATCCCAGTCAATTAATTCAGGGTTTGTGAGGGGTAAACGAGGGGATGAAAGGTTGGCTTGGGTGATAGTAAAGACATGGTGATTTTTGTTTAGGTCATCTTCAATATATTGGAAAGGAATTTCAAAGAACTCTTCCTCAGTGTCTGAATCTGAGGTAGCTAGACAATAATCCTTAGCAAAGTTAGTCTTAGTTTCTACGAAACCCAATTCATATCCTTTAGGATAGACATTAGCTATTATGATCTTCTTCTTACCTATTTCATTAGCTCCAAGGCCAGTACCATGATATCCCATGCTTTCGACAATGGGAGTAACCTTAGGATATTTTCCTTTGGGGAAAATTACAGGTCATTCTTCTTCATCATTATAGAGCCAATCAAGGACACTATATTCCATGTGTTCATCTGATAGGGACCCCCAATGTTCGAAAAAAGTTGACTTGCAGCGCATAAGTGTTTTATCTTTGGAGAGGGGTAATGGTGATGGTCTTCCATAAGATTTTGGAGACAAAGGGAGTTGCCCAATACATAGAGCACTTTCAAATTTATACTCTCCCATGCCTTGATCTGTAAATGTGGCCTTTGCTTCAGATGAGGAGGGTTTGTCTTCAATAGCCTTGTCTTCAGTAACTTTTTCCTTTCCTTTGGATTGTTCAGCGGGTGTTTCTAATGTCTTTTCCAGAACTGGTGGAATGTTTGAAATGGGGGTTTCTTGATTGAAATGTTGGCCAAACTCATTCAATGGACCGTAATTAGATTTTTTGTCTTCCAATCTCTTGCAGTATTGAAAGGGATCAGGATCTCCAGGAATTGTGATTTCTATACCGTGATGTGGGAACTTTAGACATTGATGATAAGTAGAGGGTACACCTTCACTAGTACATTTTGGCAAATATATGACTACATGACTAAAAATTTTAGTCACACCACTAAAACTTTTGGTCACATGACTAGAATTGATCATATTCTACTATTTTTTTGTAATTCACAAGTATAGATGACTAAATAGGTGGCTAATTTGGTCACAAGGTCAACCAAATAAAAGTGACTAAATAAACTACCAAATAAATGACTAAATAAAAGTGACTAAATAAAATACCAAATAAATGACTAAATAAACTACCAAATAAATGACAAAATAAACTACCAAATAAATGACAAAATATAAGTGACTAAATAAATGACTTAGTAAACTACCAAATAAATGAATAAATAATTAGTCACCTAAATAAAAATGACTAAATGAAGGACCAAATAAATGACTAAATAGTTATTCACTAATAATCCCATTTCACCAGTAATGCTTGTTTTTCAATAGGCTTTAAATTACGTGAGAAATCCATCTACACCTGTCTCATGCTAAAAATTTGACTTTCTAGTGATTTGATCAAAATTGATTAGTAAACACCATTAATTTAGATATATTATAATAAGAATCAAAAGGAATAGTTTATAACATCACACAAATTTTCAATTATGGTTTATTGTGACAAGTTGCATTTTGAATACTTCCTTTGCAAAATAGGGCTAACTACAGACCTAAAATGGAGGATAGTTAATATAATTAACCATATTTTTCAAAATTAAATTAAGTAAGACTATTGGTTTGAAGATTATACCATATTATAGTGGTCCAAATAATTAAATATGAAGGGTATTTGAATCAGTGAGTTGTTTGAAGAGTATAACTTATTTAGGAATTTTGAGAGTTTTAAACCCAAAACAATGTTGTGAGGGCTAGTAGACCTAGTGTTAGTGTTTGAAGGAAGAAGTAAACGTAATTTTTTGAAGAAAATAATAAGTATTGTTATTGTGTATATTTCTAGATTCAACTGTGTCAAATTTTTCAATTAGCATTACCTTATATTAAAAATAAAGACAAAAATATTTGATCAATTACTAGATACAATAAGGACAAATTAAAATATCTCTTTCAATTGATCCCATGCCATGCAATATACAAAGTACTTAGATTAGTTATAGGTAGAATGCCTCAACTTTGGAAGAAGTCTGCAAATGAAATCTATTAGAATTGATAGAATGATTGAGTATTGCCTATCCAAGGTAATCATTGTTGATTATCATTTTATTTCTGCACACTGGCATTAGCCTTCATATATGAACAACAAAGAGGGAAAAATGTAAGTTTGCATTTCAGTATGTATGCTCTGCTGAGTATATGGGCTGCCTGTAAGGAATGACAACTAGTCTCCATAGAATATTATGCCCACAACCTCAAGGCATGCACTAGGAATGAGCTCAACATAATTCCCTTTCCATTTGATGCTAAATACCTAGGAAGAATTCCCATGTTTGTGGAGAGAAGAATTGCTGCATAGACCAAACAAGATGCATTCAAATCTTTTAATCATGGCATTCCATGTGACCACATTTATTTGAGGAATTCCATCAAGAAGTTTGCATGCCTTGTCTATGGTTCCAAATTTTGCATACATATCTAACAAAGTAGTTGCAAATACAATATTTGACAAAGTTCCCCCTTTCTTTATGCTTATGTCCTATTCCAAATCTCCCATTTTGACATAGGCAGTGAGGATGATGGAAAAGATTATATCTAACCGGTTTCAAATCATAGTTAAAAACATTAATAATTCATTAACATATTAGTGAGAAATAAAAGTTAAAGATTTCAATGTAAATGTTGCATATTTTTATTAAGTATTCAAATGGTTGCAATAGCTAATAATTCTAAATATTTAATAATTAGATGGACTTGCAAAATTAGCAATATTTTATTTAATTATTTTAGAGTAATATTTGATATGAATTACATATTTAAAATAAATTAATTTCATACAAAATTTCACTCTTCTCTCACTAAATGAAATATTCTTAAAAGTATTTCATTAATTTATTCATGTTAGCTATTATTTTATTTTCTTTAGAGTTTATTGCTACCTCTCTATTCATATTATTTTACATTACTTGAATTTAAAAAATTAAGTATATGATAATTATCTATGAGATCTATTTTTAATACATTGATTAATCAATTTAAAATATTAAATATAATCCTTTTTTCATTTAACTAAATATCCTTATAATTGATTCATTAATTGAGAGCAATGCCTGTATACATTTGGAGGGAATGGTTTTTGGCGTAAAAGAGTATGATTTCGTTGGAGGGAATTTTAATCGATTTGGTGTTTGAGCTAGAGGAAGATCCAAGGGTTATGGCTCTCTATCCATCATCAATCTTTATCCATTACCAATGAGCGGAAAAACATCCCCTTCCATGCACTCCACTCCCTGATCATTTTCTTTGATTTAAGGTTTTCCCATTATGGTTTTGAATGGGAGGTTTGCTGCTGGAAAATAAAAGTTACTCACGTATTTCTCTGTATCCTTCAGCATGTATTCTTCCCTTTGGCACAGCCTATATGTTTTTATTTATTTAGTTTTCATTTTTAAAATGATGATACTCAACCTCATTTCCTCAGCTTCTCTCCAATTCAACCTTTTTCAATCATCTTCCCACTCCTCTATTCATATTGGTAAATCTAGCTCTTCCTCAAATAAAATAGCTCCGAGTCACAAAATCACAAGAGAAATAATTCCAACGATTGCAGATTCTACACAAATTGATTTGATTGAAAAGGATTTAGAAATTCTCTAGCAAATGCAAATCAACAGGTGTATATCCAAATTCCATAGCCGATTCTATTTTTCTCCTTTTGTATGTGTCAATGAGGGCTATGGAACAAGGTTAGGGTGTCCATCAAAGCATAGGGTAGGCACACAACCTATTTTCCATCGTGCCTCAAAGAAATGTGGTCTTAAAAAATGTTGTAACCTCTACACAGGGAAAGTAGGAAACAAATTTGTTGAGAGGGCTTTAGAAACATTTTAGAAAATGCACACGATAGGTGAATTATTTTCCATGGCCATTCTATGGCCTCTCTACAAGTTCCAGTATGAAAGCTTTTGTATAGGGGTGTGTTCCCATCAAGCATAGTTTGTCAGTATAAAGGGGTTTTTTCCTTTCAGATATTCCATTTTCAACTACTTTAGTAAAAATGCATGTAAAACTTTGAGTATATGAAAATAGAAAAACATAAGAACACAGATAGGGCATAATTGAATAATCATCAAAGTTAGAGAAATATTTTGTATGGCATTGAGTCAAAGAGTGTGGGAAAATGATAATCCTGAAAGTAAAACATATTCGTAGTATCTGCTGAAATATACTTGTTGTAGTATTGTTTTCCTAGGCATTACGTTTCTCAATCTCTGACATTAAAGTATTGTTTTCCTAGGCATTAAGTTTCTCAATCATCTAATTGTTTCATTCCTATAATGGTATATGAGATTTAGAATACATTTCTCAAGGAACTTCCTAGAAAAATCTATTGACTAAGGTGAGATCTTTGAAAGTTAGAAGATCAGTTAATATGAGGTCACATTATCTGTTTATAGTTAATGAAGGTTGAAGGGATTTCATGCTAATTATGGTCATAATAGATCTATTTCAGCTCTATAAAGTTCACTGTCAATACACCAATATGACGAAAATCTTACAACAGGGTTGTAGAAATTGTTGAGAAATATGTCTCAACCTTGCAAGCTTTTTCCAGGAAAATTACAGAATTTGTTTGTGGCAGTTTTCCACATGTTTATGCATTGGAAAAAGGTGTATGATTTGTCAAAATGAGTCTTATCCATAGTAGAATATAGGTGGGCCATTTCTAGAGCCTTAATGACTCATTTTGTGACTTTTACAAGGGTCTAAATTAGGGGACAAAATTATGGACGGGATTACTATTTTAACCTGGTTATTTTTCCATCTTGGAAATGTAAATGTCAAAAATGGGCAACATGTGGCATGGTGGTTAAGCCCATGGTTTTGTAAAACCGCAAGTGGCTTCTAGGTTGTAAAATCACTATATAAGGAGGGCTTGGGGAGGAGTTTGTATTATGGAGTTTTGTTTGCAAGGCTGGGTGCCAGAAGGATGCTAGTGGTGTCTCTCCAAGCTTGAGTTGAGGTGATGCTCTTGTAAGAACTTGTATTGCAAGTGTATTGTAATCTTCTTTGATTTGATAATACATTATGCAGGTTTTAGAGTGTAGGGTTTTTCTCCCGTAAGGGTTTTCCCCACAATAATCACAGTGTTATGTGTTTATGGTTATTTCATTTATACTCTTGAATGTGTTTCTTTGAATCATTGTAATTCTTTAAGTTGAAATTTGTATAATCGTCCTCTCAAGATTAGCGTAGGAAGCGTTTCCGCACACCTTTGCTTCCTTACAAGTGGTATCAGAGCCTGGCTAGTTTTTGGTTCTATTTGTTGGGTACAAGGTTTTTTGAGCTAATCAAGGTTTGAGTGGGAGCTTGTGCAGAGTATTTCATTTCTGTATTGCAGGATTGCAAAAATGGCAAGCATGTCGAGGAGGATTGATGTAGAGAAGTTTTCTGGCACAAACTTTGAGATGTGGAAGCTGAAGATGGAAGATCTGTTGATTGATCGGGATCTATGGGATGCGGTGGATGAGAATAAGCAAAGGCCTAGAGATCCGACTTTAGCTGCACAATATGATGTGATGGACAGAAAATCTAAAGGTCTCATAAGATTGTGTCTTGCAGACTCAATTCTAATTAATGTGCATGAAGAGTCTACCACGAAGAAGCTTTGGAAGAAGCTAAGTGAGATCTATCAAGCGAAATCACTTGTTAACAAGATTTTCTTAAGGAAGAAATTGTATTCCTTGAGAATGGAAGAAGGTGGATGAATTCCTGAGCATCTGGAGAGTTTCAATATGTTGGTGACTCAGTTGACCTCAGTTGGGGTAGCGATGGATGAAGAAGAAAGTTGCCAAATCCTGCTATGTTCGTTGCCAGATTCATGGGACAACCTTGTCATGGCCATAGGGAGCACTTCTATTGTCTCGAAGATGGAGGATGTTGTTGGTTCTCTACTTTCTAAGGAGATGAGAAGGAAGGTCTCTCTGAACACTAAAGAGGCTTTGAGTGTTCAAGGAAGACCAAAGGAAAGAGGCAAGAATGAAAAGCAGCATGGCTGTTCTAAGTCCAAAAATAAGGGGAGATCAAAATCCCCTGGTAAGTCCAAGGTGATATGTTGGAATTGTGGCAAATCCAGACACTTCCGAAAGGATTGCAAAGAGGAAAAGAAGAAGAAGAAGAAGAAGCAA
>MU226321.1:1440057-1457728 GCA_018584345.1 Thuja plicata
GCCAGGACCAAGCACATTGATGTACAATATCATTTTGTGAGAGATATGGTTGAGGATGGCAAGGTGAAGCTGGAGAAGGTAGAAACTTTGGTGAATGTTGTTGATGCATTAACTA
This sequence comes from Thuja plicata, assembly GCA_018584345.1. Taxonomy (NCBI): domain Eukaryota; kingdom Viridiplantae; phylum Streptophyta; class Pinopsida; order Cupressales; family Cupressaceae; genus Thuja; species Thuja plicata. Next base: position 1,440,173 of record MU226321.1, read on the forward strand.
AGCCTGTGAGCATAGAGAAGTTCAGATGGTGTTTAGAGTCTATGGGCCTCTCGGCCCCTAGCAATTAAGTCCATGATATTTTGGTTCCCCTAACTCTTGCAAGGTGTTCGACAAGTGGGAGATTATTGAGAAATATGTCTCAACCTTGCAAGCTTTTTCCAGGAAAATTACAGAATTTGTTTGTGGCAGTTTTCCACATGTTTATGCATTGGAAAAAGGTGTATGATTTTTCAAAATGAGTCTTGTCCATAGTAGAATATAGGTGGGCCATTTTTAGAGCCCTAATGACTCATTTTGTGACTTTTACAAGGGTCTAAATAAGGGGACAAAATCATGGACGGGATTACTATTTTAACCTGGTTGTTTTTCCATCTTGGAAATGTAAATGTCAAAAATGGGCAACATGTGGCATGGTGGTTAAGCCCATGGTTTTGTAAAACCAAAAGTGGTTTCTAGGTTGTAAAATCACTATATAAGGAGGGCTTAGGGAGGAGTTTGTATTATGGAGTTTTGTTTGCAAGGCTGGGTGCCAGAAGGATGCTAGTGGTGTCTCTCCAAGCTTGAGTTGAGGTGATGCTCTTGTAAGAACTTGTATTGCAAGTGTATTGTAATCTTCTTTGATTTGATAATACATTATGCAGGTTTTAGAGTGTGGGGTTTTTCTCCCATAAGGGTTTTCCCCATGATAATCACAGTGTTATGTGTTTATGGTTATTTCATTTATACTCTTGAATGTGTTTCTTTGAATCGCTGTAATTCTTTAAGTTGAAATTTGTATAATCATCCTCTCAAGATTAGTGTAGGAAGCGTTTCCACACACCTTTGCTTCCTTACAGAAATACAGTAACAAACCATCGCCATATTTATACTAACTAGTTCATAGGGCCAAAAGGCTTTACCATTATGAACCAACAAAAAAGGTTTGGTTTCTAGACTTCAATTCCTATTTCATGTATCAAACACATGTTTATGTTTTTATCATGGTTGCATGGTACAATCAAAATAATGCCCAAGAATAGCATGTGAACAACTATCAACAGTTCATAAATGTTCCAGATTCCAACACAACATATATAGTTGTAATTTGATGGTATCAAATCACACATTGCCTCCACCCAAGTCTTATATAGTTATATTTATTAGACCAAGGTTTAATATTGATATAATTAGGATATATACTTCTTAAGCATAGGAGGTGATTAGTAAGTAGGCCTAAGATTATCTAGGATTTAGCAATGTTAGGAAAGTCTTCACAGATTTATATTTCTTGATTGAAGAAACACAAATAAACTATTGTACATATTACACAGGCCACAAAATACGTAAAACACGTAAAGAGTGGGTGCAACCCCGATAAGCCACACTCACCTTCCACTTTTTAACAATCTAGTCATTGATATATGTGTAACCAACAAATAATGTTTGATTTGTGGATTTCAATTCTTATTTCATGTATTAAACACATATTTTTGTGTTTATCATGGCTGCTTTTGAGCTGTTACATTCTACTAGCATAATCAAAATTAAGCCCAAGAATAACATGTGCCATAAAAAAAAGAACTTAATATGTATTTCAGGAACTTGAAACTTAAAGATGGATCAAACTCAAAATGGTGTTGAAGGTTGTGAGCCTATGGACACTCTAATAGAGAAATTCGACCAACTACTTTCTATGATAAAAATAGAGTTGAGGATTCATTGTTATAAAACAAAGAAAAGCATGGTTATGCCAAATAGTTAAGGATATTGATATCACTATTACAAATATAGAGAGTTCTAAAATAATGACAATGATAAATGAAGACAGAGGATAAGGAGCCATTATCAGAGAGACTTTTTAATTTGGGCTAATTTTTTTAAGAGTAAAGGAGATGAGTACAATATGATCAATAACATAGTTAAAAGTGTTCAATAATAGGCTCAAAGATGATGCATCAAGAACAGTGAAAAGATGGTGATAGATGCTAATAACATTGAATATTACTGATGATCAAGAGTAGGAAATCATAGTGCTAATGAAGTATGAGTCATAGTGCTAATGGGCATGCAGGAATAAAGGACATAATCAAGAGTAGGAAATGGCAAGAAGTTTATGGGTTCTCCTCCTATCAATGCTTAGAAGTTTATTCACTTAAAAAGAAGATGATTCATAGCTTGCTCCGTCCCTTGCCAGAGGAAGTTTCTCACAATCATGTTCATCTTTGAAAGAATGAGGTTGTAAGTTTGAAAAATCACAGAGAAGATTTTATGAGCTGAATCTTTCTTGCCAAGAAAAAATCCCCTTTTGAGGAGGCCAATATTGCTTGCAATCTATCCAACTACTCATTCCACAAGTGTGTACTATTCATTCACCAAAGAGAGGAACTGTGAGATTTTTGTTTGGTAACATTACTATGATCTTTTGATCAGCTTGTTGTCTTCTGGGGCAGACGTAAACAAGGATTTTGGGTTTCTCATTTGTTGTACCCATACAATTGTTTTCATACAGTTGAGTTGAATGAAGGTCATTTCGTGTCTAGTGAATCAGTGCAAGATCCTTGCTTATCATGTTCATGAAAGTCAACTAAGGATGATCAGGAGTTCAATGGCATATATAGGTGATCGATAAGGCCCAAGCATGAACCCAATTGTATCATTCCCAACTTTATTATAAAATTAGACCAGTAAGGTCCATAGTAGGAGTTGTTTCAGATACAATAGATTTTTCACTTTCCGAAGCATATTTAAAAGAATTCACAGCCGCCATAGTTATAATGGTCTACTACCCTTATTTTGAATCATGCATTGTTTATATGAAATTTTCATTAAAAGAGACTGGGATTCCTAAGACATCAATTTGCAATTTTGTTTTAGATATTGTAAATTTAAGAGGAGGCCACTTTTGACCATTGGTGTGCACTTTGTTATAGACTGCCAAGAATCTGAAAAAAAAGCTAAACATTACCACTATAATCAAAAACACATGCTTAGAGGAAGTGCAAACATCTGCAAAAAATGGAAAAGATGGTCAGTTTTACATAAAAGGTGTGCCATAACAGTTCATGAACAAAAGTTGTCAAGATGAAATTAGACCAAATACTCCAGAAGTGTGCATCATATAAAGAAGGGTCAAGCATTTTCAGACACCAATTTTTTTAGACTGCTAGCACACAAGGGTGTTTGCCCTAGTTTTGAACATAATAAAAATATCTAAATGGAGTCAGACTCACCAAGACAGTCTGGATTGGATCTGCTAAATACTAAAAATAGAAATCTGGATCCCAAGTGCATTTCAATACATTTTATGGGCAAAGTTTTATAAAGACAAAAACAGACCAATAAGCCTCAGAACATGTTCTTTTACAGCTGTTGGCCAGAATTTCATCATTCTGTAAACCCTAGTGGTGTGTAGTCATGGGTTTTGGACAAGTTTCAATGCTGAAAAAGAAACATTTTTTATTAAAAAAAAGAGAGATCAGAGTCACTGGTGGTCATGCATAACATGTTTTGTGAAAGAAGGGTTGAAACTAGAAGTAACCATTTAGTTCTCATCTGCATGCCACTACAAGTGAGGGTCTGTTTTTGTTCAACATATAAAAAGGTAACTTGTTGCTGAATCATGTGCTCTATGTTGCTTTTAATTTTAGTGTTAGGTCAACTGAAGCCACTTTAAATGAATTCATTCTGCAGAAAAGGTCAGGGCTTTTACTTTACTTCAAGTTCAAATTTTACTTGCATCTTAACTATTAATTTTTTTACTCTTGAATGCAGCAACTATGGTGAAATGTGCCAATATAAAATAATTTTTTTGTAACTAGGGGAGAGGATCCATTACATGTGCAGTGTCCAATGCATGTTATAGTAGGTGGACAAAATGGACCCTATAGTGGTGCACTAAAAATTCCCTATCAATGCATATCTCCAAAAAGAAGCCTCTAAATTTTAAAAAACAACCACTTATATGGTGCCACATCAAGGCACCATTATACATGACTTAGTGCACACCTATTGGTCTTATCACTTTTTGGGACCATTTTAGACACCTTCACAAAAAAACATGCTTAGGTGGCATCATATTTGACCATATGGACTTGAAAATTTGTTTTTAAGTAAGGGACTTGACAACTAAACTGCTGTAAAAAATCTAGATTAATTTGAAATATCCACATAGAATTTTGAGAAGCGTGAAGTTAGGGTGAGCATGTATTGGCTCCTCTCCCCTATTAGTATTTTTTAATTAATGATTGTAGATTTCCATGGGTTTTAACAAGTATGTGGATTCAACTGTGCTTCATTCTCTTGTACTTAATTCTATTCATAAGTATTTGTAGCAAAACTCAGGATTTTTACTTTAGTCTTTACACCAAGTTTGAATTTTACTTGCATTTTAATTCTATTATTTTATTTTTATTTTGAATGCAGCAATTATGGTGAAATGTGCCATATTAAATACAATTTTTGTAACTATTAGTATTTTTTAATTAATGATTACATATTTTCATGGATACTCATTTTAACAAGTTTTTGGACTCAATTATGTTTTTAATGGGTTGAGTTGTGTTGGAAAGCATTGAGTTCTTATTGTGGAGACCCAAAGTTGAATCCCAAAGAGACATCTAATTTGGGTTCTAATGTGGATGTGGTTTCTAAATAAGTGGATTTCTAGGTTGTGACTAGTGGTGTTCCATAGATGGTTTCTAGTGGGGTTGTTCGAAAGGAGTTGATATTAGTCTCATAGTTGTGCTCGCAAGAGCTTGTATTAGTTTCATGTTGATGCTCATATAAATATAATATTTGTAAATGATTACCAATATAAAAAGAAAATTTATTTTTCTAGTTTGTTTGTCTTCCTGATGGTTTAAAATGTTTCTTCTTTAGGTTCCAAAGTATATATTAGATGACCTGATTAAAGCAGGACGGAGGGATTTTTTCATATCTTATACAAACAGCCACAAAGAATTGTGGTATATTCTGGAGCTCTTTGCCTGATTTTTGATTTACAAAGTTTGTGCACTTTCCTAATGTTAACACTGAGCTTTTCAGACTAAGACTTCATCTTTTTGCATTGCTGACTAATGCAACTTGCTTGTGAATAGCGATCTTTTCCACATATTTATGTGAAAAATAGTAGTGATTGTGCAGTCTAAGCATTATATTTGATGGCATTTTTTTAATGAAAGGCATGATGTGTGCATCTACAGCTTTTGTTGTGGCTTTTTGTTTGTTGCCCAAGGTCTGTTCAGCATTTATTTCTTGCGTCAATTTACCCAAACATTCAATAAAATGAGTATAATCCATAAAAGGAAAGTGTTATACTTTTCTTAAGGATGGAAAGACTACGTCTAACCTCTTCCTACCTACATAATGGATTTGTTTATGGTTTAAGGAGAGAGAGAGAGAGGGACAACATTTTATCATCATTTTGATTATTCTGTTTGTGTCATTGGAGGTAAGAATTACTTGTTATTTTAATAGCTGACCATTTATTGGTGATAACGACACTAGACTTTAAGCATGACATCAACAATCTGGTGGAAAGACTAGCAATATTAACAAGATTGTAGTGGGCCCTAAGTTTTTTTTTACTCAAAGTATGGTTGTCCAAAGCAGGAAGACATTCAAATCAGGTCTACTCTATAAAATCTTAAAAGTCACTATATTGTAGAAATGCACATCAAAGGTGTGTTAATGTTTTTAAAATGTCTGTAGTCAAAGAACACAAAACAAAACAATACATATTGTTCAACTATTCTTCAAATTGTAAGGGGGGCTCCTTGGGATCTAACTAAACTTAAAACTAATAGAATTTTACAAGTATGTGCACTGTGTAGGATTTCATGTAGGGATTGTATTAAATGTAAATATTTAAGTATGTTTTTGCCTTGGATGCAAGTGTTTGGCTATCAAAAGTCAAGGCTTACAATGACATTTTCATTTTAAGAAGGAAAAACCTATACAATTACGAATAGAGACAATATATAGTTAAATCGGAGAATAATATTTGGTTGTAAACAAGGTTCTAATAGAATAGCACTAATGAATGTCATCTATTGGCTAAATTAGAGATAAATAAATCTACATAGATGGGAAATGATAAAATAGACAAACATCACATGATTCCACAAAAGTAATTGCTAAAGGAATACATAAAATTATGATGTTAATGAATAATTAACATCAATCTTAAGCTTGCCAAGGTTACTCAATTCAATTTATTTCACAGATTAAAAACTTACTCTTGACAATTACTAAATAAAAACAAGGGCTGCTTGCAGCTGGAGGCCCTACCTACGTGGGGGAGTAGGAGAAAGTGTACAAAGGCTAGTTAATAACACGAGGCTACTACTTAAAATGCCTCAAAGAGATATTATCTTATGGGATAGAAGGCACATGAACTATTTGACAGAATGCCTCAAAGAGACGTTGTCTTATGAAATATAATTATTGGAGGATATGCACAAACAAGACTTGTTGAATGTTTGATGCACAGACTCTGAACTTTGTACATTGCAAAATTTCTTCATACATAATATCAGTAGAGATGCAATGGACATCAAGATTATCAAGTATTATACCCACTTTTCAAACAGTGAGCATAGGTATACCTCAAAGACTAGAACAAATGAATAAATTAGTGTAATCGCACCAATGAAAATGTTTAGCACAAGAATTACTTGTACCTCAGAAAAGGATTGCAAGCTAAATGTTGAAATCCTGCACATACTATAAAATACATGAACAAAACAGAAGTGCTTCACAAAAATCTACATCAAAGATCCAAAATGCTCACAACATTCTGAAGAGTTGCAATTGATTTTTAGAAGGAAAGCACAAAACTAGAAAATCCAAAATGTCTCACAATCTATAATAAATTAAACATAGTCAATTTGCATGAATAGAAAAAATTAGTATAAAGTCACTCTTGATCTAGGGTTGGATTGCAAGGCAGATGATGCAGTACCATACAGAGTCTGATGGACAAAGGATAAGTTCTTTACAGAATTTACCACCAAAGAATCCATCTGCATAAAGCATTGTCAGGTATCATGCACAAATTCAAGAACAAAGTCACAGATTCTTTCCTGTAACTGAATTTCTACTATTTATATAGTGTGCCTTGTTATTAGTTTACAACACTTGCAAAAGTGGTTACCTATTCGATATTGCAATATTCTTTTTTCTTTTGACAAGAATTATGAATCGATGAAGACCTCATTTCCAACATAGACACACAACAATAACATTTCTGTAGAAATTTGATCTTCAGTAACAAACACCACAATACTAAAATCAACTATCACACTACAACACTATCAATTACACGCTAATCTACTAGTCTTAATTCCAAGAAATTGTGTTGATTTCATTTGAAACTATTTTCAGCCCATTAAACCAAAACTTTAAACTTTGCAGTAATTACCTTCCAAACAACTGCTCAAGAATCAAGAGAATTGTAAAGAAAGAGTAATTCAAGAAATTCCTTTTTATTAAATGTTGGAATAATATAATCTCAAGGTAAATGCACACCTAAATGCCAACATATCATCACTCTTCTAGACTAAAGTAATTAATTTACAAGATAAGGTTGTCTAAGACTTTTCTCAATGGACGCCCTGAACTAATAGACTCCTAAAAAAAATACATTTATCAGTAACCAACTCTCTAGGCTGGATCATCATGTCAGGATTATTGAATTTTACATTACAGAGTCAATGAGAATGTAAATTTTCTTATTGTTGCAATCTGAAATTTACTTTGGAGTAGAGGACTCTCTACGAGAGTGTTTGTATTTTGAGTTATGTTTGTAAAGTAGAGGGGAGCACCCTCCTACACGAGTTGTATTACAAACATGGACTCTTCCGTGCAAACAAAAACCTGACACAAATGTAACTGTTTAAATAGGATAAAATTCTTGCTAAGCAGAATTGCTTTCGACCAGACTGGAGTACAAATCATGAACAAAACCAAACAGCACATATAGCACTCATCAAAACAAATTTAACATTCAGCTATGAAAAAAAAACCCATGCATACAGTATTAGAGACCATCAAAATCCAACCCTGAATATCAAAAGCCTAAATCGAAATGAATATTCAGATATGAAATAAACTATGACCAGTGCCTCCACCAATTGTAGCATGAATAGCTACAAGTTTGTCATCCTTCTTTGCTTCTGCAATCAATCCTTCTAGGCTTGAATTGCTTGTTGGTACAGCTAGGTCAAATTTCACCACACCTACAACATGACATCAATTCCTAATTCTTAGTAATATATAAACCAGATCATAAACATTGACAATATCAAAACAAGGTACAGAAAGTTTCAGCTATTGCAAGGAATTTACGTGATAAACATGAATGTCTTGCAATTTAGGAATGAGAGTAAAAATGAGATAGTTGAAATCAAATATGATGCATTGTATCTAAATTAAAAATATGAAAACAATTTTGCATAATATATCAATGAGATAAACTCAAGCTTGGAATCTTACCATGTAATCTATCAGCTTCTTTTTCTATAGGTGGATAGCCATTTAGCAGGTATTGCGTTGAAATTCCCAAGAATGGATACCAAATCTTGTATGTTGTGCCCATCTATAAGGCCAATATATTAGAGTCCAAGTTCTTCAAAGAGTGTAGAATAGTGAGCACTAAGCATTCCTTTAGTATACTAAATCTATTTTTGTTGCAAGAGTATGCATTGTACCTCCAATTTGATATTTAATATAAAGTACGTTCTAAAATTTTGAATATTGGGCATTAGAAATACAAAGGAATAAAAAAAAAATCTAGTGAAGACCTACAAGATTTAAGGGAATTAGGCATGAACCTTGATTGTTGTTCTCAATTTTCAAAACTTTTGCTGGCCTCAATCTTAGAAAGACATATGCTAAGAGAACCAACTAATAGAGCAGGGTCATCTACAATAGCAGTAAGTAAGGAAAACTGCTTCTTCTAAATTAAACTGATAATTAGTTTTGAAAAAAGAAATTTTTCATTATTCATAGCTTCATAAGCTTGTCCAGTAATCATTATACCATCCCAAATAACAACTATAACATTGTTACAAAACCCCAGGAGATCTCTACCCATTGTCATATCTGCATAACCATTCAATAAATGTAACAATTATTAGAATGAATTGAAGAAAGCCATTATAAAAATCTTCAATCTAGATACTAATTTCACCATTTCAAATTCTTGCATTTAGCACTAAATAGTCTTCAGCGTTGCTGAGATTTCTTACAACCTGGTTGTGATTCATACTCACAATCTTCAGCGACATTCTACAGGGATCAGAGTACAAGATGTCATCTTTTCCAGTGTAGTAGATGATGACAAAGGCCAAGATTTAATGAGCCTCATGGCCAGGAGCATATTACCCAAATTTGTCCTTACTATGGCAAGAGTGGACGATTACAGGACTAAAGTTTTCATATTACCGCTAAAAGGTGTGGATTTAGGGTTCACTCCAATGGAATGTCACCACTTCGTGTCCTAGACTAAGACACCTGACAACTGATATTAGCAAAATTGAGGGCCAATTTTGATCCTTGTTAATTAGTATTGGTAGATGGTCGTGAAAGTCTATTGGTGTTTATGGGCCCTAACACCCTTGGAGCCCCAAACAATGAAAGAGGCCCTAACACCAGAGCCCCTGATGGGGCTAACATTACAAGAGTCAAAGGACGAAGGTGTGTGGGGATGGTTTTACTCCACTTGTAGGAAATTGTAGCACAACTATCAAAATGCCCAGCCCTATTAAAGCAGGGAGCTCTGCCATGACCACCTTTGTCACTTCCACTATAGTATGCCATGTCAAATTGTTGGTTCCAAGTGCTTGGAATCCCATGAAGATGAAGAAACTGCCATCAAAATCTGTTAAATTCTAGCACAAAGGAACAACAAACTCAGAGATGACATCATCATCGAATGCATCTGCCACTCCCACAATAGCGAAAGCCAAGAAGATAGTCAACAATCAGGCTCCTCTAAATTCCATCTCTCTCTATTTTTCTCAAAGTTGGAATTTATGAACTCTTATCACAGCGGATTTAAAAAATCTTTAAAAGGAAGTTCTAGAAATCATATATTTGTGTGATGTGCAGATGTAACCTATGGTTCAATATTTAATGGAGGTTAAGGGTCATTATCTAGTACCTGCTGATACTTTTTAAATTTCATGCATAACTCTGATATATACCATCTTCATTACCTAATAATTCCTATTTCTAGTAGAAATACTGATTGAAAACATTGAGATAATTACTGATTGTTCTTACAGAGTTCCCGGTCCTGTATAATCTTCCTAATATTTAATATTCTAGTTTTAGCCAAGGGATGTGCAGTATATTTCTCTGCAGGATGGACGTAAACTATGCCTCGAATGCCTGGACTCATCTGTAATGGAAACAGGAGAATGCCAATCACTTTACCATGAAATTAGGGACTACTATGAAGGCATGGATATGAGAATTGATCAGCAAATACCTATGCTGTTGGTTGAAAGACAAGCACTAAACGAAGCCATGGAGGAAGAGAAGGATGTAATTATTATTGGTTTTGTCCACAAGTAGTTCTTTTCTTTTTTCACTTATCCTATGTTAAACTAGTGCACATTTTAAATCATTTTTTTTTCTGTCAGGCACATCATCACATGCCAGAGACTAGAGGACTCTGCCTTTCAGAGGAACATACAGTCAACAGTGTAAGAACTTATCCATTGTTTTCTTGCAGTGCAGTATCTGCGCCATTGTTAATTTGGAAATTTGCTTCATACTTCAAAAGATAATTCTTGTTATCCTTTTTAATTTCTTCTGAAAATTGCAAATTTATTTTTGTAATAGATCTTTGGAAGGCCACAAATTGGAGCAGGAAACCAAGTTATAAATATGCGAACTGATCCACAGAAACTTACCAGGAGATGTGAAGTCACTGCCATTCTCATTCTTTATGGCCTTTCAAGGTAAATGAAGTTCATATTCCTTATGTAGTTGGTATTTTTTTTATGTTCATTTGTCAACTTGTATTCTTGCTTTGGTCTTAATGTTATCATTAAAAATCTGATCATACATATTAGAACTTTAGTAGACTTATTTTTTATCACTTAAAAATCTTGATTAAAAAAAAATTCCAATATGTATCATGAAATTCATTAAAAATTTGATCATACATATTGGAATTTTTTAATCAAGATTTTTCAATGCAGTCTATGATGCTTTTCTTAAATAATTATTTTTATAATTTTTTTGTTTAAGTTGATTTTAAGAATCTTACTCTTTAATCCATACCGTTACAAATTTTAGACTTTGTTTTCTATCAACTACCGTATGATGATACTTATACCATATCCAAAATCCTTCCTGCTTGTGCCAAAATGGGAGCTTTGGAATAGGTTATGGACATTCATCAAAGCATAATTGAAGCAAGATATTTTTTAGATATCGTAGTTGAAAATGCTCTGGTAGACATGTATGCAAAATGTGGAAGCATATACAAGGCAAGTGAAGTATTTGACAGTTTTCCAGAAAAGAAAAGTAGTCTCATGGACTACAACAATTATGGGATGCACACAAAATTGATTTTTTTAGAAAGGCCTTGAAAAATTTCAAGAAATTGAAATTGGCAGTTGTAAAGCCAAATTCAACAACCTTTTTTAGCATCCTCCCTGCCTGTGCCAAAATGGAAGCTTTGGAACAAGGTATGTAAATCCATCGAAGTGTAATAGAAGTAGGAGTTTTGTCTGATACTGTAGTTGGAAATTCTCTAGTAGACATATATGCAAAATGTGGAAGTATAGACAAGGAACAAGTATTGTTTGGTAGAATGCCTAAAAGAAATGTGGTTTCATGGAATGTCATGATTATAGGATATGCACAATATGGATTTGTTGAAAAGGCTTTAGAAACTTTCAATAAAATGTTTTTGGCTGGTGTGAAGCCCTTTCCCAGATCTTCTTGATACACCCTCTCACACACAATTTCCTGAAATAATTCACAACAGAGTACTCTAGCTGAACTAAAATCTTATTTTAAAAATTAACTAGCCATTGCATGCTTTTTCCATGCAACAGTAAGCCGATAGGAATTTTCCAAACAACAACACATTAATTTTAATTTGTAGCAAACTATCATTTCACTCTTTGCTCTCACTATCATATTGAGGTTGTCAATCTTTTAATAACATTTTAAACCAATTTTCAAAAAAATTTACGAGGAAAAAGGATATTTATATTGAACTTGGATGTAAAGCACATTAGAATGTACAATGGATAACCATGTCAACCAAATACTATAAGAAAATTGGAAAATTATAGCCCAAATGCAGCTAGAAAATTAGCCATAGTCACTCTTTATGACAGACACCATAAACATTTAAGAAACCATAAAGGATATATCAACACATTCTGTAGATACTATGCAAACTATTTTTAAGTGGTCTAATAAATTTTTATCACTCTAAAAATGATCCAAATTTGATCCATGTATGTTGCATATCCATTGTAAAGACTATAAGAGGTTTGCACAACCCTTTGAGAATCAAATTCGAGGTAATGTAGCACTATTGATTTTGTGATGGTTGAACCTGTCTTGGAAATATAAATATACATGAATGAGTTTGTCTAGGACAAAACCCATCCCAGATGAGACAATGGATAATCATAAAACAAATTGCACATATTGGAATGTCAATTGGCTAGGATGTTGTTAATTGGGTTGCTTGGTCAATCAGAGTCTTTAGATTCAGGCATTCATAGAGTTAAAAGAGAGTTAGAAGAGAGCCTTGTGATGAAGATGAGTAGTCAATTCAGACATCCAGAGAATTAAAATTTTAGTTGCATTGCAAGGATAGAGGAGAAGACATAAGAGAACAAAGTTTGGATGTGCAAAATATGAAAGAAAGGTTGTCGATTATATTTCATTGTCATATGATCTTGTAAGGTTGCATTGTTTTTGATAGTGGGTTGGAGTTACAGCTCCACCTGCTAGAGATTCGCACATTGCATTTATTTTCTATAAAGTTAAATTTATTTGTGTGTGTGTGTGTGTGTGTGTGTGTGTGTGCGCGCGCGCGTGCGTGCTGATATATATTTCCTTTCCATACCAATTTGTTCATTTATTAATTCTTCAAAAATTCATGCTTTATGCTTACTCTTCTATCAATTATGCATAGACATAATACCAATCATAGCTATATAGATTGGTCATGAGAATAGTAAGTATCGGTGTTGATGGGATAGGCATTTCTCTAATAATTGACAAGTTAGATGGGCTGCATTGAATGATTATTGTCAATTGTTATGATATTATTGATTGGTCACCTTTTGTTGATCCATTCTATTTTAAACAACAAATGTTTGTACTCCTATCCCCAAAAGTATTGACATGACTGTTATTATTTTAATGATATCTTGCTTGAACAATGGATGCTAAATAAACTGAACATGTTACTGTCACATCCTCCTTTGTAGCTACATTTTGTCCTCTAAAAAATTAACACATTGTCAAATGTTATGGATAGGTTTAAGATTTGTCATTTCTTAGACTTTTAAGACTAACACTATTTTTTGTATTGTAGCTGCAGGAAAGGTGACCAATTTTTATAGAATATTGAATCCTCAACTTGCAATCCAGCACATTCTTTCTTGTGTGAAGGTAATTTTATTTGTACAAGCTATACTTTCATCGAAATTCTTTATGCTTGTTTTAAAAATTGTTATACTTTCACTTCTAGTGTTTAGTTGTTCATGAAGTTAGATTTGTCTTGACAAGACTTGTCAACAGAGTCTTCACAGCATGTCCATTCTGCCTTGGCTTCTGTTATCATGGGTATGGATCCTGTTTTGGGGAAGGTAAGATTTGATTTGGTAGATTGTATCTTATGCTCATCTTTTTGTGTTCTATAATTGCTATAAAACATTTTGTATGATATTCTCATTTAATATGTTGTGGTAAACAAATTTAGTTTCTAAGTTTTGTTATGTCTTATCACCTTATCATTATACCACCATAGAGCCATAGTCTTGCGAGTATGGGAAAATGAATTTTTTACTACTCCAACCAATGCCAACCAGTGACCATAAATTTTTTGTAGCAGCAGTACTAAGATAGTGGTTTCATAGTTTTCTTATTTTCAGAGGACATGTGCTTATTCCATGTTAAAATTGTGTGTTGGGAGAAATCCATATGACCATCTTATTGGTTATCAACTCTTACCTAAAGATACATTGGAAAATTTAACCATAAATTCTGCTAGACGAGTTCCTTTCCTAAATGCAGGCTACTGAATTTGCATCTGCAACATTCTTTAAAACTCTGAGGGATTATTGAGACCTAGTCACATTTTACATTTTTCATGGTTTTACACTACTTAGTCATATATTACTCATTAGTCATTTCTTTAATATTATTATGGTATTGGTGATGTGCACTGCTTTGTTTTTTGAGGCACTCTCATGCAATGCATTTTTTTATTGTTTGTAGGAGGCAACAATTGAACAATTACTTCCTATTTTTCTTACACTCCTAAAAGATGAATTTCCAGATGTTCGACTTAACATCATAAGTAAGATGGGTCAAGTTAATAAGGTATCTTCTTTGTTCTAGCCATCAAACTTTTGTAGTGGGTTGATACCTATTTTAAAAATTATGCTAGTCAACTAAGAACGAGAACTTAAGAAAGAGCTTATGTCTGAACATTAATCAAATAATTACCATTACAAGACTAAAAGAAAGAGACATGAATTGATATGGGAGTCAACTATTGTTGTACTGTTAAAGTATCTGGGGATTACTATATGATGGACTATTTGATTAATGCATACTCTTTCAGTTCCCTAGTTTTTTTCAATTGTCACCATTTCAATATGTTACCAGATAAAATTTAGAGTTGACATGGTGTCTGTTATTCCCTTCAACAAATTCTGACCTAGAAATTCCTATATGCCCACAAGACTTCATCCTCATGATATATTTTTTTATTATTATTTTGGCTGCAGTAATCTCTCCTATAAATACCATTTGTTGGACTGTTAAAAAAAATTGTAACAATAGCTCCATGTCTTAAAGCTAGCGAGGTGAGAAACAAAATGCTTGCATATGAAGAGATCGTCAATCCCTGTCGTATTTGAGTTGAGTGAGCTGAGTCAGTTGTTAATACTTTCCATCATGGGTAATGGTTGCCTTATCTCTGCCATCAGCCATTGCAAATTTAATTTTTCTTGATTTCTTAATATGCTTGAAGATTTGGCCATCTCTCGAAATTGGTTTTATGATTATAGTTTCTGGATGGTGGATGCCTTGGTTTGAAAGTTGATTGGCCAACTTATTTTCTTATTTATAGAATTGATTAATGGAAAATGTTGTGAGACTGTCTAGTATTTCCCAAGCTTCATTTAGTATGTTTAGGATCCTCCAATTTGTTGAGTATTTGTTCCATATGTGAAGAGTGATGACCATCACAGATAGAGAAGTTCTAAAAGCTATAACCACTAAACTGCCTTAAAATGATTACTTTCAATTTCTCAGAATAAATAGAACACAAATCCTTGTTATATTGCCCATAAATAAAATTTAAAAACCATCAAATTCTCTGGATTTGTTGTACAAAATTTAGCTACATCATTATGGAGATGGGCGCTAAACTTTTATTCTCAAAACCCTTTGCATCAAGTGAATTTATCATCTAGCACAAGTAGAAAACAACTATAAAATTACAATAGCTATTTATGTATTGCGATCTAGTTTTATGTTTTTGTTATTAATGGAATTGAAAATACCCATGGCTTCCTCGATTTGATTTTCTAGGGGTATTGCTAAATGCGATGATTTTCCTTGCAATCAAACTATTAGGATCAAAAAATAAATTTGTGCACTTGTTACCATCAATGGAAACCTTGCTCCTTGCTGACTGTGGATAGTCATCTTTTACCCTTGCAAAAGGCTTCATAACTTGTTTTAAAGGATCAACCAGACCCTTTCTCTAATCCTTCATGGATAGGCTCACATCTCTATTCATTTTTGGCACTATAGGACACCATAGTGTACCTATCAACACTCTATTCTTAGTCACTGTTTGCTTGCAATCAAAATTCTGAGTTTTTCCTTGAATAACAACATTCTTCATAACCATTAGAGATGTCTTATGCTGCAGATCTATCCCTTCTTATTTTAGTATAGAAAATTAGATAGCGTGTCATGCCATGATTATCTTTTACTCTACTGTCCCACAAATGGAAATTTCTATTTTGGTTCATTGTCCTATGAAATATTTTAAATTGAAAAACTGTCTTTGAGATATTGCCCACTGTATTTTTGATGCTCTTATCACTATTTTCACATCTATCATTGACTGTAGTGGACTATTGTCTAAAATACTAACCCACTGTTTTCACATCTCTGTCTTTGTGTCAATTGGCTCTTGTATCATTCTATTTTGATGCTTCTTAAACATACCCGTGCCTAAACATTATCATCCACTGTACCTTTCATGACTTGAATGGTATCTTTTATTGTCTATGGCAGTGTTGTCTTTATGACCTTCTTGGCTGTTATGGTTGTGTTGAAATCAAGATGTCCCTTAACTATATATCATGGATCTCTATCTCTTATTCACCTCTGATAAAAAACAACGGCATATCCGTTGATAATGATGATGTCCTCCATTAGTGTTCTTGATTGCCTTTCCTTCTACTAGTTTCAAGACCTTCTAACACCACAAACTTTGCCTCATAACAGTCTTTGAAATACTTTGTTTTGAATGATTGTCATAACCATTTACTATCATAACCCTTGAACTATAGATGAAAAAACTTGAAATCATGTTTAATGGAAAGTACTAGTATACATGGTATGATTATTCTTTAAAGGGCACTAGCTCAATGGAAGAGCACCTACTTTACAAGTAGGAAGATGGTGGTTCGATTTCATCGTGCCCTAATATGACTAAATTAATGACTAAATAAATGACTAAATATATGACTAAATAAATGACTAATTCAATGACCAAATCAATGACCAAATAAATGACTAAATTAATGACCAAATAAATGACTAAATCAATGACCAAATAAATGACTAAAATAGTTTAGTCATAAATTTGGTCGCGAGATAAATGACCAGCAATAAACTACCACTGATCACTTGACCAAATTTGGTCATTTATCTACAATTTTTGGTAGTTTATTTGGTCATATATTGTTGTTTTTGTACTAGTGCTTTGATAGCGTGTATCCATGGACGTCCAAGCAAGATGTTATAAGGTAGGTTGAGATCCAGTACATGGAAAAAAATTTCAATTAGGGACAGCCCACTTGTAAGGGTAGTGTGATCAAACCCTTGCTTTCTCGTTCTTGATCATCATAGGCTTTTATTGTGATTCATTTGTCTGCATCAATGAGGTCCTCAAAAAGATCGATATCACGAATCATTTTCAATGTGCACAAATTTAAGCCAGATCCACCATCTATGAGGACTCATTTTACTCTTGTGGAGTGGATTTTTCCTTCTATATGGAGGGACTTATTATGATGAGGATCAGGACCACCAAAGTCCTTATCAGTGAAGACTAGATGTTCT
>MU226322.1:0-14603 GCA_018584345.1 Thuja plicata
CAAATAGGTATTTAGGAATTAAATGTGATGTATGATTGATACAGATTTAGGATTTTCTGTATTTGACACTTAGGTCGAGTAGAGTCAGTTAAAACTCAGAATTGCCTAGTACAATAGGACTTTGATGGTTTAGAAGAATGACAAATGCAACAAAATTGGTTATAGTTGCAAGATGCCAATTTTGGGGTGTTACACTTGGCACACTAAAATTCTCTCCCAAAATTATCCTTCAAGTTGGGGCTCCTCTACACACCACAATACCTCCCCACAATCACTAATTGAAGCAATGAATGCTTTCAATCCCTCCCATTAGCTCTGCAACTTCTTATGATCCCTAGCCATGCAACTCTGGCTTGCCTAGGGCATCATATTAAAATTTTATCCCATTCTTTCTAGGGCCCCTCCTTCACTGTACAATATGTACATGGAGTCACCTCCCTAATCTTAAAGATCCATCTAGATTCCATAGTGGGAAGAGGATCTATGACCCTATCTTCATCAGTTGCCTGGTTTAGACTAGCGACTGGACATAAAACAAAATAATTTACAAGACTAACTAGAAATTTACAAAATGGAAATCCAAAACCACACAAAAGCTTAAAAAAACCTACTCTAACACTTCCATGGATTACAATATTCAATTCACTCCATTAAAACACTAATTTCTCAGAAAAACACTAACTGTGACTGTTCTTTCTATTACTCAGTCCGTACACACAATTTAAAAAACAAGCCAACCATTTCAAAAGGTCAAGGATGGCCTTAAGTAGTTGACCAAGGCTAAAAATCAATGGTTTCGAATAGTTATGAAACCAATTGCTCAAAGTTGCAAAAAATGTAACAAATGTTGTCAATGTTGTTAATGACAACATTGACAACTTTTACATCTTTTTGGATTTGCTATCCAAACTTGGTCATAAGTCCACCAAAATTAACCAAATGATAATCTAAGGTGTTATAATATTTAAATAGGACCTCAAGTCCCTTTCTTGTCCATTTTGACATCAAAATGCATAAAACACCCTATTGGACCTAATGTGGACAATCTACCAAATAAGGTCACTAAGGACCTATCAAGGCATCCTACACTAACACACTTCACACTAGGACTTGTTTAGTCCCCTTATTGCACTATTGGTTTGGCGTAGGACCACTACAAGCCAAAAAAAAAAAATAATCCCTAGGTTCCTTTCTATCCCTACATAGGTGCTCCTTCACCATACTCCCCCACAAAGGAAATTTATGTCACTCATGTGGACAACAAATCTTCATAGATTCCCACCTTTTTGAATTCTACTTCTGCAATCCATGAGGCTTCTAATTCAGGCCTATGCTTCCTCTTGATTATGTGTTCCATGTACACCTTGTAGTCTTCTTGACTCTTGAGTCTAGAACTCTGTCAGCTTCTAACTGAGGTTTTAGAGGTAATATAGTAGTCTCAACATCACCAATGACCCATTGACTACTTTGACCATTCTCTGATATCTTCCCTTTGAATTGGATCAAATCTTGTACATTGAACACCGAAGAGATGCTCAAATATGAAGGTAGGTCTATTTTATATGTATTATCCCCATATTTGGCTAGGATCTTTCAAGGTCCCACCCTCTTCATCTGCAATTTAGTAGGGACACCCTTCTGTAACTGAGATTTGTTCAAATGAACCATCAAATAGTCACCTACCTCAAACTGAATGTCTTTCCTCTTTTCATAAACTTTGGCCTTCAACTTTAGTTGACTATCTTGGATTATCTGATTGACCTGGTCTTGGATCTCCTTCATGGTTTGAGTGAAGTCCTCAGAATGACCACTCCTATACTCCATGCCTCCAAGATCCCTAAGTTCACACACACCTCTTGGGTGCATCCCATAAACTACCTCAAATGGGCTTCTCCCTATCATTCTATTCTTACTGTCATTGTATGCATACTCTACTTGGGGAATGACCACATCCCAAGTCTGACCATACTCCTTAGTTAGGCACCTCAATAGGTTACCCAACACTCTATTGACCACCTTAGTTTGGCCATCAGTTTGAGAGTGGTAGGCTGAACCAAAAGATAGATTGGTACCTGATCTGGTCCACAATGTCCTCCAGAAATGTGGCTTTTGAATTTCACATCCCTATCTGATACTATACTTAAGGGAAGACCATGGATCCTCACAATCTCCTAAAAGAACAAATAGGTTATGGGACTAGCATCGTTAGTAGTCTTGCAGGGTATGAAATGACACATCTTGCTAAAATTGTCAACCACTACATAAATGCTATCATATCCTTTCTTGGTTTTGGGTAGACCTGCTATGAATTCCATGCTCACACACTCCCATGGCCTGTTAGGGACTGGTAAAGGCTGATATAAACCTGCATTACTTATTCATCCTTTGTATTTCATGCATACAACATACTGCTCCACATATTTGGTAACATCTCTTACCAACTTTGGCCAATGGTAGAACCTTTGCACAAGATCCAAGGTTTTGTTCATACCAAAGTGACCACTTAAACACCCATTATGTTTCTCCTATATGAGATTCATTCTCATAGAGCCTCTTGGAACACATAACTAGTTACCCCTAAATAATAGTCCATTTTGCAAAGTAAACTCTAAGAACTTGCTATGGAAATGGTTCTGAAAATCAACACACACCTTGTATACTTCCCCAAAGTCCTCATCTACCTTGTAGAGATCTCTGAAACTATCAATGCCAATTCTATTCAACTAGACTTCTTGGACTGTCAACAACCTCCTACTTAGTGCATTTTCAACCTTATTGAGTTTCCCTTTCTTGTGCTTTATTGTAAAGGTAAATGCTTGAAAATACTCCATCCATTTCAAATGCCCATTTCTTAGTTTCTCCTAAGTATTAATGTAACTAAGGGCTTGGTTTTTAGTAAACACCATAAACTCTTTGGTAAATAGATAATGCCTCCATTTTCTAAGGGACTGAACCAAAGCATATAGTTCTAAGTCATAAGATGATTATTTATTCTTAGCCTCATTTAGTTTCTCACTAAAGAAGGCCACTAGCCTACCTTCTTGACCTAACACACCCCCTACTACCATCCCACTTGCATCACATTCAATAGTAAACAATTTATAAAAAATAGGCAATGGTAGGATAGGTTGAGTGGCTACTTGTTTCTTCAACAACTCAAAGGATTTCCCTCCTTCTAAGGTCCACCTAAACTTAGCTTTGACCCCACCCTTGATAATATCTAATAAAGGAGCACAAATACCACTAAAGTTCCTAATAAACTTTGTATAAAACTAGGATAATCCATGGAAACTTCTTACCTCAGTGGCTATGGTAGGTGGTTACCAGTCTAGGATAGCTGCAACTTTCTCTTGGTCCATCTTCAAAGACCCTTTGGACACTACAAAGCCCAAGTACACTAGTTATTTCTTGAAGAACTCACATTTTTCAAGATTGATAGCCAACTTCTCTTCATGCAATCTATTCAACACTGCCTCTACATGCTTAACATGCTCCTCCTTTGTCTTACTAAATATCAGTATATCATCAAGATATACCACTACAAAATTCTCTAGGAAGTCCTTGAGAAATTCATTCATGAGCCTCATGAATGTGCTCAGAGAATTTGTGAGGCCAAATGATATAACAAGCCATTCACATAGCCCATCTATGGTCTTGAATTCCATTTTCCATTCATCCCCTTCTTTCACCCTGATTTGGTGATAACCACTCTTCAAATCCAACTTGGTAAAGTACATTGCCCCTCCAAGGCAATCCATGAGATCCTCAATCCTAGGTACACGGAACCTATGCCTTATTGTGATTCTATTTATAGCCCTTGAATCTATGCAAATTCTCCTTTTTCCTCCCTTCTTGGATGCCAACACAACCGGGACTGCACATGGTCTTATACTCTTCTTGATCAAGCCTTGATCCAAGAGTTCTTGTACCTGCCTTTCCACTTCCAAATTCTGATCAGGGGTTAGCTTATAAGCTGCCTTATTAGGAAAAGATGCACCAGGGACAAAGTTTATCTGATGAATTATTACCCTTCTAGGGGGTAAGGCAGAAAGAGTTCCATCACTCACTATGTCTTTGTAGTTCTCAAGCAATACTTTTATCTATGATGGCAATGGCTCCTTGACTAGTTTTTCTTCCTCCTTAGGTCTAATCACAATAGCATATCCTTCATTCTCATAATTCTTGAAATCCCTCACAAAATACTTTCCACTACATAACATCACATTAGGAGTCTTGGAATATGGCTCTTCATCTTCTAGCAAAGACCAAATCTTGAAAGTTCTGCCTCCTTTCTTAAATGTTATAGGATTCTCCTTTCCATAATATATTTCCCCATTGTCAAATTTCCAAGGCCTTCCTAACAAAAAATGGCAAGCATCCATTGGTAGGATGTCACATAAGAGTTTATCCTTATACCTTTCTATGGAGAATTCAATCCATGTCTGCTCATTCACCAATACACTTTGGCCTTTGTTGAGCCATGTCACCTTATAGGGATTTACATGGGTTAGTTTGGTCAACTTGAGTTTGTTGACTTCTTCCTATGAGGTGATATTATCAATGGAACCAGAGTCCACTATCACCTTACAAACTTTGCCAAGGATCTTGCATCTTATCCTAAACAAAGTCCTCCTATGCTTGGGTTCATATTTTCTAGTTTGTATTATCAAGACCCTTCTAAACATTAATTTCTCACCCATCTCTGAATCTAGATGGTCAATCTCAAGAGCTTTGAAACTTGAAGTGTCTTCATGGGCATATGCTATTATTTTATTATTGTTTGATCCAATAGGCTTGTCAAGACATCTATATGTTGGGTGGCCTAGTTGACCATAGTTGTAACACTTCATAATTGAAAAGTATGAGTTACTTCTACCTCCTCTCCCTCTACTAGGTCCTTGACTACCTCTGCCTCTGTTATAGCCTTCTCTTGGAGTGCTTTCCCCACTATGCTCTGTTAATTTTTTTCACCTTGATTCCTTTGCTCATTGCCTCTACCTTGATAGCCTCCTCTTTGACCCCTTTGGTCTCTTCCTCTACCTCTGCTCTTGAAGTTAGAGTCACCTTTCTTCTTGTTCTTTTCCTCCACTTTGAGGGCTAATTGATGACACCTCTGAACTATAGTTGGTTTCCACAAACTGATTTCTTCTTGGATGTTCCATTTCAAACCACCCAAGTACCTTGCTACCTTGATAGAATCTTCTTCTTTCTGCTTGGATCTAAGACACAAACTTTGGAATTCCTATGTATTAGAGGCCACATCTAGGTCTTTTTGCTTCAAATTTTGTCTTTTCCTATGGATTTGAATCTCATAGTCTTCAGGAAGATAATTCTCCTTTAGCTTGGTCACCATTTCATTCCAACTGGCTATGGGATGCTTACCCAACCTAACCCTCTCATCTTGAAGGTATTTCCACCATGTTAGGGATGACCCTCAAATTCTTGATTTTTCCACCTTGAGCTTTTGTGCTTCAGTTACTCCTTCACGCTCGAAATGTTTCTCCATTCCTTCAACCCAATCCATCACTGCTTCAATATCCATATTTCCACTAAATAGTTGTATACCCACCAATTCCTTTCCTCCTCAGGCTTTTATGGATTTTAGGAAGGGATCTTCATTCAAGACAGTGTCTGGTTTAGGGATAAGGTCTTCTTTAGCAACCTTTTTACCCATATCACTGCTTTCCACTTCCTTGTTTCTAGCTGCTACATTTGCAAATTATTCTAGCCTTATTTTCATACCTTCTAAGGCTTCTTCAATGAGTTTGTTCTTCTCATTTTTATCATCCACCTCTTTATATAACTATGCATTTGTCACCATGATTGACTCTCCTACTGATTCACTAGTAGTTGCAGACATACACTTATTTCCCAAGTCTTTAACTAGATCTGATACCACTCTGATGTAACAACAACCCTTTCTCTCCTACCATAACCTCCACTAGGATCATCAATAGGCCTCTTCTCTAGCCTAGATAGGGTTCTTCACTAACCCTAACCTTCAAGGATTTCTCTCTCAAGATCCCACTCAATTTCAGCTTGAGTACACCAACAAGAAAACCAAACTGCTTCAACACTAAGCCATAGTGCTCTTCTTGCACTCCTTCACAAATTGATCCCAATAGATCCAAAACTCTTCCATATGGAGAGGTAGTCTCCTAAATTGTTTATTGGAAAAATTCCAATTTCCACAAACTCCTTTTGGATTGAAACCCTAAATGAGCTCTAAGAACCAAGCCAATTTCACCCAAAAGAGGGCTACAAGCATTAGGCCTAATTAGGCTCTTTCTCTAAAATAACTTGTAAAAATCCTTAACAAGTTGGAAAAATAGCAATGGATATAGATACCCTTTATCAAGACACTAAGTATTTTCTAGTTCTTGTTTCCCAAAAGTGTCTGTACAGTGCCTCCTATAATCATGCCTAAAAATCAGGGTTTCTAAGCAATTAGTCTATCTGCACAAAAGAACTTGTTCTTGGAACACTAAAATTCTCTCCCAAAATTATCCTTCAAGTTTGTTCTCCTCCACACACCACACTACCTCCCCATAATCACTGATTGAAGCAATGAATGCTTTCAATCCCTCCCATTAGCTCTGCAACTGCTTATGATCCCTAGCCATGCAACTCGGGCTCGCCTAGGGCATTATATTAAAATAGCTCCAATGCTTTCCAGGGCCTCTCCTTCACTATAAAATATATACATGGAGTCACCTCCCTAATCCAAAAGGCCTATGCAGATTCCATAGTGGGAAGAGGATCTATGACCCCATCTTCATCAGTTGCTTGGTTCAGACCAGCGACTGGACAGAAAACAAAATAATTTACAAGACTAACTAGAAATTTACAAAGTAGAAATCCAACACCACACAAAAGCTAAAAAAATCCTACTCTAAAACTTCCATGGATTATAGTATTCAATTCAATCCATTAAAACAACAATTTCTTAGAAAAACACTAATTGTGACTGTTCTTTCTATTACTCAGTCCATACACACAATTTGAAAAACAAGCCAACCCTTTCAAAAGGTCAAGGATGGCCTTAAGTAGTTGACCAAGGCCCAAAATCAATGGTTTCAGATAGTTATGAAACCAATTGCTTGAAGTTGCAAAAAATGCAACAAATGTTGTCAATGACAACATAGACAACTTTTACATCTTTTTGGATTTTCTATCCAAACTTGGTCATAAGTCTACCAAACTTAACCAAATGATAATCTAAGGTGTTAGAACATTGAAATAGGACCTCAAGTCCCTTTCTTGTCCATTTTGACATCAAAATGTATAAAACACCCTATTGGACCTAATGTGGACAATCTACCAAATAAGGTCACTAAGGACCTATCAAGGCATCCTACACTAACACACTTAACACTAGGACTTGTTTAGTCCCCTTATTGCACTAGTGGTTTGGCTAGGACCACTACAAGAAAAAAACAAAATAGAATCCCTAGGTTCCTTTCTAGCCCTACCTAGGTACTCCTGCACCAACAATGATATAGAACAAGAAACTGCATTGTATTTTATTGATATGTTACTGCTTTAATACATTCCAAGACTAAAAAGCTTAAAACTCAGACACAAATTGAGAAGTCCACCTCACAGTTGTATATTTCATCATGTTTACATTATGTTACATCTTACTATTTATAGTGTCTTAGCCATCTTAGAATCCTTAAAGATTAAGGATGCAACAAGCTTCAAATGGCAAGACCTAACCCTAAATTACTAGAATACTAAAGACAATTAGGCCTTCAAATGGTGGAAGGACAAAATAAGGAAAAGACCAAATCTGATTTTCAAATCTTTGATAGTTGGCACCTTTTTCTATAGATATTCTAAATAATCTCTTGTATCTGTTGCGAGACCTAGTGACCACCAATACAGGCTAACTTACACTAGTCTTTTAAAATTATTATCCTCCCTGTGCTCAGAGATCAGGTGCCAGGTGTCTCTTCACTCCTCGTCCAATATATCTAAGTCAACTTTTGCAGGCTTCTCTTTCTTGGGCTTGGTGAGAACATCCCATGTTGCAACCTCTACCTCTATGGGCCATTTAAAGCTCTAGATGCTTTTTAATTGTGCCTTTTGTCTTTCCCATTTGGCATCTATGATGATCTTGGCATCTATAACAAACTTATTAAAGTTTGTCTCAGCTTTGAAGGCCTCATCTAAGATCTTATTAAAAATTTCCATATCCAATTCACCATTGTCTAATATAAATTCCTCTTTAATAGGTAGTAAGGTATCAAATTCACCTCTCCACACTTCTACTGCCTTAATCTCATCATCATCTCCCTTTATTGGAGGAATAAATTTATTATATCCTGAGCCAAACATGTTAATTCTAACCTGTATCTGATTTGCCTTGCCTTTGAAGAAAGAAAAAGTGGCTCCAATCTTCTCAATTTCCTCTCCCACTTGAATAACAATTTTAGGAAGGTCTACCCTGTGTGGCTATAAGGTTGTTAACCTTTTAAATAGTGTTTTCCTGCCTGCTCAAATACTAAAATAAGGATTCAAGGTTGCAATATGATTATTGACCTCTATTTCTAGTTTAGGTAGCTTATTGAAATCATTATGTACTAAGTCAATCTTATCCTTTAAGATATCAATTCTATGCTGCAGGATCTTCAATAAGGCTTCCAAAGCCATTTAATTCTGATCTTTTTCCTTTTGCTCTATTTCCTTTGAAATATCCCCTGTATCCTCAGTTTGTACTGGTGCATCCAAAACTTTCTTAGGTGAAGCAGGAATAGCCTTAGGGATTTCTTGTAATTTCTGATTTAATTCTGCCACCAACTTCTCTAATGCATTGATCTTAATCAAGCATAGTTCTCTATCCTTTACTACATCACTTTCTTCATCAAACAATTTTTGATACCTCTTTGACATCTTTTCAGCTTCAGCTTCATTTAGATGATCAAAATGAGTAAGGGCCTATGATATTTTCAAATCTCTAGTATTATGGATATACCATATGATCTTATCCCCATCTTGTTTTTCTTGCACATTGATAAGAGAAGGATTTTGTGTATTTGGTGCAAGGGCCCACATGGCCAAAGTTTGGGATCATGGATCATAATCACATCCCCTGATCATATCTCCAATTTGTGTTTTAGAAGACAATTTTACATCAGGCTACCTTCTTATCTGATCAATGATGAAGGAAGAGGCTAGATCCCATCTTTCCACCAGTAGCATCCCACTAGATTTAACCAATTGTCTGGCTTCCTCTAGTGTCATGGTTTCTATTTCAGGGTCATAATCTTGTAGAGCCTATAAGGATTCACTTGGCACTGATTCACCCCCTGTTAATTGTAATTGTGATCCAATTTGTTGTTTCTTTTCCTAGATCAAGAATTCCTTGAATTATTTGGTTTTGATGAAATTGTCATCACTCAAGAATTTCTCTTGATGCAGCAACCTTTCATATTGGCATAGTAAGAGGGGCATTTCAAATTCCTCTTGTTCATCTTCTCTTACTTTCTTTCCTTCTTTGATGGTTTTTCTTAACTAATAGTCATAGGCTCTAGTACCAATAATTAGGGAACTGATCTTATCCTTTTTCTTCTTCTGTGTATCAACATTAGAAGGCTCCCCTGATTCCATCTTTTGCTTCTTCTTAGGAGGATCGCCAATCACCTAGCCTCAGGTATTTGAGTTAAATCCATTAATATATTCTCCTTTGTTTGAGGTGGATGATCGATTGGAGGAGGGCTATGCACTGAATAGCTGCTGTCACTATACTTAGATGAAGAGTTCTTATCGGGGCCTCTCTCCTTGTCCTCGATTAGTACCTCTAGTTGAGTGTAAATGACATTGTAAGACATCATCATTTTGTCAAGTCTTTGCAAGTAAGATACTTCAGGAAAGAACCCTCCAAAGGAAATCCATTTCTTATTTATTTGTTACTCTATTTCTATTATATCTTGGTATTGAATGGCCCTTCTTGAAGCTTCTTCATCCTCCAGGATGTTTCTGATTAAATCTTCTTCTACACACTCCTCATGCTCTTTTCCAACAGGTAGGCTAGGAGTCAGAAGTTTTTTGGCATTTTTAATAAAATCCTCTAGTTCTATGTACCTATACATGGCCACACTCATTCTGTACTGACTCAACCATTTGTTCATTGAATCCATGGCTCTTTTACCATTTAAAAAACTGAAAAATCTTGAATTGTTTGGGTGTAAATGTACCCTTTCTATAAGGACCTAGGTGCTCCTTATCAGTCCATATTAACTTCTAGATGAATTAAATTGTAGCTATTCTTGGAGGCTCATATTTGGGGAGTATAAGAGGTGGATGGGAACATCCATAAACCCTCAATATACAAAATGCCTTATTAAAATAGAAATCCCCCCAATTATGGTCTCCTGGAAATTTATCCACAAATTGACAAGGCCTTAGGAGTTGTAGTAATTTGGTAGGCAATCATGTCCCATTTGTACCTATCATCTCTAGAATAGGATATGTAATCAAATTGTGGTAAGAAAAAAACTCATTTTCATTAGAGATGAAGTTCCAAACCCTAAGCCACGATTGTACAGGGTTTGGTTGATCGCGGAAAAATAACCTAGGGCCTCAAATTATCTATATCTAAGCTATTAACATTGAAGTATTAGATCAAATGCATTAAAAGGGAATAATGCATAAATTTAGGGTTGGGTTTTGTACATATATCAATAAATCCTTTATGCATGTTGTCTATGAAATATTGAATGTAGTCATAATCTGTGTTGACATGTGCACTCTGTAGGTCCAAGGTGATCATCAGCATGTCTGCAGATATTCTCTCAGCACCCCTATCCTCTCCCAAAACTCTACACAGTCCATAGGAGATGTATTTCATATAAAAGCTAAATTCTTGTAGAAATAGGGTGCAGTGGAATTTGGTATGGCTGCTATGTGATTTATGGTATTTTTGGGCACATGACCTTGAATCAATTTAGCCACAATGGTAGTTTCCCTAGTATATCTACTCTGGAACTTTTTCAAATCAATCTTTGTGCTACAAGGATGGTATATATTTAAATATTTCATGAAAGAGGCCCTATCTAAAATGAATAGAGCTGTCCCATCACTCTTCTTAATAGTTTTGGAGAGGGGATCATATTTATTTGCTATCTGAAATAATAAATCTACATCTAGGAAGATATCAGGAACTATCAAATTTTCCAAGCCTGACATCCATGGGTTGGATATAGGAATCAAGCTATCTTGATTCTTATGAAAATAGTTAGACAGATGATAACTTGAAACCCTTGGAGTCCTAGGACCTCTATAATTTTCTAAATCATCAGTAAAGATTTCATCACTTACCTTTTTAATTTGACTGGTTCTGGGCAATAGAGCCATGAACTCTTCAGAATATTTTCTCTTTCCTTTCTGGTCATCATCTATGTCTTTACTGGATCCACAAGTTGAAGCTTTTCTCATGGTTGGTCTTCTCATCTTCACTACTTTTTGAATATCCCACTAAAATAATTTTGTTTTCAAACACAAGCTCTTTTGCTGTAATTTACTCTAAAATTCACACAATTCTCTACTTCTGAATGCTCTGAGACTTATACACTCTCTTGCCTTTGAATGCTCTAAAAACTTGGTAATTTTAAATGTATGAAAGATATGCCTATTTATCATTTAGGAATCAATACATCATTTTGGTCGAAGATTTGAAAGCTTCATTTAATCACTTCTATCTTTAACTCTGCATACCTTGACATTAATTCTTTCCCTAGCCGTGGCGTCTAAAGTTGACAGGTGACCAATTTTGAATAAGAAAATTGGGATAGTCATTAGTACTTTTGTCTGTTTAAAACCTTATTATATGCGAAACAAGTCCAAAATTTGATATGATTGGCCTATTTAATCACAACTCAGTAGATTGTGTACATGCTATCAAGATAATTTTTTTTTAATAGGTTAACTCTTTACATCATGGCATGAGAAAAACCCATTGTCATTTTACCTTAGTCTTACCATGGTTCTTCTGGCGATCATGCGACCGAAATTGTCTCTAAGTCACGAAAAGTTAACCTTAACTTTATTTATGATATGAGATTAAGCACCAACTGCACAATCTTTCCTTGATCAATGGTCACCTCCAAATCATTGGATAATTTATTTAACTCATGCTTCGTTTAGAGATCCCACGACTAAAGCTTAAAAATAACTCTATTTAACCTTAAGTTTATTTGGAGATCATGCGACTGATCTTGTCTCTAAGTCATGGAAGGTTTGTCTTTCCCTTAGGTTTATTTTGAGATTACCTGCTGACCACCCAATATGAATCTCATCAATGATATGCGCTTAGTCTCTTGATCACTTAGCACTTACTGAATCTATTTTGGAGATTATGCGACTATCATTGATCTCTTTTTGATTTGACAGTATGTGTTAAATATCTTAAGACTCTACCTTAACCTTAGTTTGTCACAAGATGACGCGACTGTAAGTTATCTCTAAGTCGCTAAATAAATATCTTAACCATGTGTTTTCCTTGAGACTTCATGCACACCATAGATATTTGAATAACTTGAACACGTGTCAGCATCTGAATCTTTGTCTTTGAATCGCTGAAAGGGTTATGAATTTTTGACTTTTCTTAGCGATTTAATGCCAGACATAGGATTTGATCATAATCTGTGGTTCAAATTCCTTCGCATCAAAACTTGACCCCATTCTGTATAACCATAGTTCATCTGGCGACATAGCGACTGGGTGAATCTCAAATTAACTGAAGGTTTCATCTAACTCAAGTTTTACTTAGAGATTAAATGTTAGCCACAAGATCTTTCTTTCTTCAATGGCTAGCATTCAATATCTCATTCTTTATGCACTTTATGAAATCATTCTGAGATCAAACACCTACCTTTGATTCTTTCTTAATCCAATGGACTGCGCCAAATATCTTAAACCTTATGTCTTTGACCTTTTCTTTATGAGATTAAGCACCTACCTTTGATTTCATCTTAATCCTACGGTCCATGCTAAATCTCTTAAGTTCCCACTGATCTGCACTTTTATCCTGTGATTAAACTGTAGCCACAAGATCATCTTAGCATCTATAGTTGTCGCTAGATCTCATAATCATTTAAATTAACCCTTGGTTCTTTCTGAGATCTTGTGACTATATGAATATGAAAACCATAATTTAACCTTGATTTATTTACGAGATCACATGAATGAAAGAAACTCAAAGTCACCAGATAATTTCTTAACTCAGGGGTTTCATTGGAGATTTCACGTGAACCACATGATCATAATCTGATCAACCATTAGTGTTTAATCTCTTAATCTTTAAAAGCATATTCTTTTCCTTCTGAGATAATGTGACCAAGGCTTTGCACTAATTCTCCAATTAAAAAGGAATATTCAGATATTGTTAGGAGATCAAGCGACTAACTTGAAACATGTAAAAGAACACATGACTTAAGTGACTTATATTGCATGAAAAAGGTAACTGCAAATTAGATACCAACCACAAAGAACTAGGGGTTTTTTCTCAATAAGAATAAAAATGACCTAGAAACTAGGGTTTTACATTTCTTATTGATTTTAATACTTGAAGCTCATAATTTGTAGGAAACTTTGATAGCATACTAGACAGGTTGTAACATTTTTAGGAAATAATATTACTGGGAACCAAAATTTTTATAGCAAAACTTTAAAACTGGAAATATAACCAACACTTGACATATTTGTAAGATATGAGAGATAGAGTCTAGCAGTATGTTCACTTTTGCAGATTTGGATGTTTGAGCACATCACATGCACCAGACTAGAGGGATACCCAGTGACTAAAGATGAAAATGAGCCATGGTCATTTTCTTATCTGTTGGGTGGGATGTGGCATTTTGGAGATTTTCTATATTAGAGGATCAACATGGATCAATTATAGGGAAAAAATATTATTGTAACATAAAAAAATAGATGTTACCAAAATGTAACATATGAAATGGATGTCACATTTGAAAATGTAGATGTTTGTGTGATGTGTACGGAAGATAAGATGCTCCTTTCTTTCACCCTCAAATACACAAAGAGGAGATCCAATTTTGATTAACCCCAAAGGGTAAATACACAAATGAATCCACTATTTGGAAAGAGACCAAGAAAGGGAATCTTAAATTCTATAAATTGATTGATTAATATGATTAACGACAGTAATTGAAAAGAATAGGAGAAAGTACCAACCTTACAAAATGGCAGATCAAAGATTGCTATTTTCTGAGATTTGTAGACTGTTTCTGGAGATGCTGATAATTGATATCGAATCGGAACATAGAGACACACAAAACCCAGAAATCTTTTTCTATTCTGATGTCGTCTCATGAAAAAGGTTGACCCTGTACCACTTTTGCCAACACTGTCTTCTCAACTTCAAAAGTGTCCCTGTTCACACAGTCTGAAAGAAATCTGAAAAGGGTATCCAGATCTGGCCTCAAATCTACAATTCCAAACCTGTACCTATAAGAAAAATGTTTGTTTTTTGGGGGAAAGGGGTTTGCCTTGGTCAAACCCTAGTTTTGGAATTAACCTTATAATATAATTGAAATTGCAGAGATAAACAAAGTAAACACATAAATTCACCTTGCTTG
>MU226322.1:14718-49176 GCA_018584345.1 Thuja plicata
GGTTCTTGAACTTGACAAGGGCTTTGGAAGAAGATGGATGGAGAGATCACCAAAAGGGCACTTCTTTGGCTTGAATCCTTCAAGGGCCTCCAATGGATCTCCTTCATGCAAATGGATACTTGAGAATTATGGATTCTTGCTTCAAATCTTGCTCAATTTCTTTCTTGAATTGCACTTGAAAATCCTTCTCAATTGCGTAATGATGGTTAGCGAAAATGAGAGGAGAAAGCTCCCTTTTATATGAAACTAGGGCACAATCTTCTAAGGAGGCCTACATAGGATAATTAAATCATAATTTAAGCCTTTACCCCTAGGAGAGTACCTATGTTAAATATAATTTAGGAATCAACTGATTTGGAACCCGAAACAGCCGACCCGGAAGTGGGAATAGACTTTTTGTGAAGATCGACATCCTAAAAATCAAAAGTTCCCAGGATTTGGACCCTGGGATAGGGTCGAGGTTGGACCTATCCTAGGATAGGGCCAAGGAGGTTGAACCTATCCTAGGTTAGGGTTAAGGAGGTCGAACCTATCCTAGGAGGTCAACCCTGTCCCTATATCCCAGAAACATAGGTCTGTATCCCAGAATGCAAAAATCAGGTCAGAAAATGGTGGATAGAAAGGCATAACAAGGGGGGGGGAAGCCATGTCAAGGTCAAGAACCAAATCAAGGCACTTTTCATGACCCCAAACCACTTACTCAGAAGGCTAAACAAGTCTAAAATGGAAGTGCTTCCATTTCCTGACTATACAATTATATGTAGACCGTACAGACCGATGCCATCTTGGAGAGATACTATTGTAAATATCAGATGTATGTAGGTACATAGATCTTTTGAGGGAAGACACAACTACATAGTGGTTCCTTATTACTTTGATAGAGTGATGTGCCAGTTTGGTTTGACACAGACGCCTCCTACACCAGTGCCCCAATATTCCATGGACAATGATATAGAGAGAGACCTAGGAGCGTACTATGATCTGCTATAGATAATGTAGAGGAGATAGACTTGGAGTGAGATAAGGATACTAAGGTAGTCATTATAGTGGCTGATGCCAGTGTGAATAGAGACTACCTTAGATACCTTAGTGTGAAGGAGATCACACCCATCTTCCCAGTGAATTAACCTACCAAAGATCCATGGCCATTCTTTAGAGAATAGTGTAGAGATATCAAGGATGAGGATAACGATGATGAGTATGATGAAGATGAGGATCCTAGAGAGGAGGATGAGTAGCTAGGAGGAATGCCAAAGGAAACACCCATAGAAGAGGACCATATTGCAGCGGAGGAGGAGCCTGCAGGGAGAGTAGATGTTTTTTCCTTATGGGTTCACTGATCTAGAGCCTCCTCAGAGATGCCTCCCATGAGATGTTCATATTTGAGAGCGTAGAAAGTCCATCCAGTCCATGCCCTTGAAAAAATCCCATGGGAAAGACCCAATGTTTCTAGCTACTGTCAATCCTACCTATCAGGAAGGAGATCCAGTTATGGAAAGCTTAGAATTGAATAAGTATAAATTTATATGCATGTAGAATTGTAATGTGATTAATATTATGTATATTTCAGTCGAAGACGAGGGATGGAGACACTTTGTGAGAGATCTCATTAGAGATATCAACATAGCATCAAGGACACCAACATTCTCTAAAGTGATATATGAGGCACAACAAGATCCAAGTTGACATAAGGATCTATTTATACCCATTAAGATAGAGATATAACCATTGAGAGAGGATGGAGAATAGATTCAAGGGGAGTTGACAGAGACCTGACGTGAGATACAAGAGATGCAAGCGAGATGGAGCTCATCTAGGATCCATACCTAATTCCCATCTTCTTATAGAACATCCAACATACCATGACCATCTTCTTCTCACCGTGGAAGTGAGAGGGCAGGGAGTCACCATCTTATGAAGTAGTAGTGATTTGAGGATATAGTCTTAGAGATATATAGCGCACATTTTGAATAATTTCTACTATGTACTAAACACTTTTATATTGATAAATATAGATTTGATGTTTTATGATTATATGTTTATGTATACTTGTAGTATCTCTATTATTGATTTTATGTAACCAATAACATAAATACTAAAAGTGATCAACATGTGATAAAATTTAAATGCTTATGTAAATAGATAGATGGGTAATTTAGCTATAAAGGATAACTAAATACTAATATATTCAAAGATAATTTTGATGAAAAAAAAATGTTCAAGGATCTTCTAGGTAATATATTAACGAAAAATGATTAACATGTTATACATAATATCCCAAACCAAAAGGTACATATTTTTTTCAAGAATGAAGCAAGAAAATTAATAACACAATTCTCTAAAATATAAAACAAATACAAGCACATGCAAAGAAAAATAAGGTGAAGAGAGAAGAAAGACAAAGTTATGCATAGTACCGACACAAATACATACCATTTATAGGATCCTTAAGTGGTATAACATCCATATTAGCTAACTTATATGTGCTAGAACTATGAACCTCTTTAATTATGTACAAACCAATCCAATTAGGTCTAAAATTTCCCTTCTCTTGAGGTAGAGCTTAAACATTACAATGATTCTCATAAAGAGCCAAATATCCAACAGAGAAAGACCATTCAATCACTTTATTGTTTTATTATTTTTGAAGAGATCTATGATATGCTTTGATATGTTCAAGGGCATTAATGCATTGTTCATCTAAAATTTCAAGTTTTTATAGATGTTGTTCTCTAAAAGTGTCATTGTTAATTATACCATTAAAGGAAACTCGTAATGAAGGATTATCTAACTCTAAGGGCATAATAACATCAACACCATAGACTAAATTTTAGGGAGATTTTCCTGTTGAAGTGTGAAAACTTGTTCTATAAGCCCATAAAGCATAGTTTAACTACGTATGCCAATTCTTAGCATTTTTTTAACAGTCTTCGTAAGAATTTTCTCAATACACTTGTTAGATGATTTAACTTGATCATTAGATTAAGGATAGTAAGGAGTATAAAAATATTGCTTGATGCGATATTTTTCCAAAAAAATTGCTACTTCCTTATTTTTAAAAGGAGTACCATTATTAGATATTATCGTTGATGGAATACCAAATCTAGCAATGATGTTTTTGATAATGAAATTACAAATGACATTAATTGCTGTAGAGTAGTGAGGAATTACTTCTACCCATTTAGTGAAGTAATTAGTAGAAGTGATGATATAAGTATGTCCTTGAGAAGAGGAAGGTGTTGTTTTGCCAATAAGATCCAAAACCCACAAGCTAAAGGGCCATGAAGCTACTTGAGAGAGAAGTTCATGAGAAAGAGCATGGATAAGCCTATTATTATGTTGACATTGAGGACATCATTCAACAAAGGGAAAATAATCTTGTTCCATAGTTTTCCAATAATATCCCATATGAAGGAGATTGTTAACCAAGGAATTTCAACCAAAATGCCCACCACAAGATCCTGAATGAGCTTCTTGTAAAGACATACGGATCTCAGTTTTATTCAGACATATAAGTAAAATACCATCATAAGAACTCCTATAGATAATTCCAACAATAATGATGTATCTTGTAGGAAGCTTCAAAATTTGAGCTCTAGTATTTCTTGTTGCCGATTCAAGAAAAGTATTATCTTTTAGGTAATGAAAGATGTGTGAATACCATTCATTTGAATGTAGGTTAAACCAACAAGTCTCAATTCTAGAAATATCAAGAGTGACAAGATTATGTATGGTGAATCGATAACTTTCAATATTCCTCTAAAGAAATAAGAGATGTTGCGCTTGCCATAACATCTGCATGTTGATTATCTTTTCGAGGTAATGATGATATAAAACGAGAAGTAAACTTAGCAAAAAAAAGTTAAAGATAATTCCCAATATTGTGTAAACTTAGCATGTTTAGTCTTATAAGTTCCATTGATCTGTTGCAAAAAAAGTGTAAATCACCAAAGATATTATTTTTTTAATCTTAAGGGATAAAGCCGCTTTTAGTCCAACAATAAGGGCTTCATATTCCACAATATTATTAGTGCAAGGGAAATTAAGATGATGTGTCAAATAAATAGGTTTCTTTGAGGGATATACAAGAATAACACTAACACCAGAGCCAATTTGACATCAAGACCCATTAAAGTACGATTCCCAAGTATCATCGGTGTCGATTGGTAACAAAAATTTGTTGGGAAAAGTAATAGGATTAGAAGTTGAAATAAATGAAGGTGCTTCAACAAGATGATTTGTCAAATCTTGTCCTTGAATTTATTTTTGAGGAAATTCAAATCAAACTCACTAAGGAGCATAACCCATTTAGAAAATCGTCCCGACAAGTCATTTTTAGCAAAAAGATGTTTCAAAGGATCAAATTTAATAATAACATTGATTTTAACATTGAGAAGATAATGTTAGATTTTCTAAAAATTAGAAAATAAAGCAAGACATTATTTTTCTATTGTATTATATTGTATCTCATATTCTATTAATGTTTGACTAATGTAATACATTGGTCGTTATTTTCCTTTATTATCGTGTTGAGCTAAGATAGTGCTTAAGGCATTGGAAGAATTTGAAGTATATAAGAAGAATGATTTATAAAGTTGAGTAGGTTTTAAAATATGAGTGTTAGCAAGATATTGTTTGAACTGTTCAAATGATTGTTTAAATTCCTCATTCCAAAAGAGAAAGTAGTATCTTTCTTTAACAAGGAAGTGAAAGGAATCATATGATTTGTGAGGTTTGAAACAAACCTAGGAATAGATTGTATTTTTCCTTGTAAACTAAAAAGTTGAAAACATATTTCAGGGAGGTGGTACGTTAATAATATCATCATTTTTATTAGTATCCACCTAAATGACTCTTTGAGAGATAATAAATTCAAGAAGATTTACACTATCAACACCAAAGGCACATTTTTGAGGATTCAAGCACATATAATATTTATGTTTTCATTCAAAGATTTGTCTAAGAACATGCACATGATCCTTACAAGAAATGGACTTGGTGAGAATGTCATAAACATAATATTCAAGGATCTTATGAATGTAATCATGAAAGATGAGTGTCATAGCACGTTGATATGTAACACCCATATTTTTTAATCCAAAAGGAATAACAACCCAACAAAAGGTTCTCCAAGGAGTAATGAAAGTGGTTTTGTATTGATCTTGATGAGGGATGAATATTTAATTATAGCCAGAGAAACCATCCATCTAAGATAACAAAGCATGTCCTGCCTTGGAATCCACAATTATATCAATGTTTGGGAGGGGGAAATAATCTTTCAAAGAAGCTTTATTTAGGTCATGTAAATAAGTACACATCCTAATCTTATTGCCACCCTTGGAGATAGCTATAATGTTTGAGATCCAAGGAGACTAATTGATAGGAGAGATAAAGCCAACACCAAGGATATTTTCTATTTTATCTTTCATAAGAATAGTGATAATACAATTCATCTTGTGTATTTTGTGTTTTACAAGATTCACATTAGGGGTGAGAACTACGTTATGTATAACAATTTTAAAATCAATTCCAGACATATTGGAATAAGCCCAAGTAGAAATATCAAGAAATTCAAGAAGAAGAGAAGTAAGTTAATTTTGTTCATCCTCATCTAAATATTGTCTAATTTTTATCACTTTTTAGGGTCATTAGGATCTGCACATTAATGGTGTCAGTAATCAATAGATTACTTTTTTGTGAAAAATTCATGAGAAAAGGTGAATTAGGGTGATGTTCATAATCAATCTCGTCCCCAAAGTATGCTTCAACATTCAACCAATAAGGATTTATTCTATTATGGTGAAAAAGGAAGATCATCATATGCCCCCAAGAATTCTACTAAAATATCACCAGTACTAAAGGTATAAAGATAATATTTATGATCAACATCTATGAGATGAGGATTCACAACTTTTAGAGGTCCAATAGAAATATTATTGACATTTAGAGTGATAGGTGGAGGTTTCTTGTAATGATTAAATCCTAATCCATAAGAATGTTCATACACATTATTTTCTAAAGGAACACATATCCCTTGTTCAAACTTTCCACATCCATTTCCATTGAGTCCATGTTTAGAAATAAAATGATAACCAAGACCATAATGAACAACCATATATGAAAGAGTTAATGGAGCTTCATAGGTCACTATGTCATAACAATTAGGCTTGATAGTTTCTACAATTTAATGAATGGAAGAAGAAGCAAAGTTATTACTTAGTTCTCTAGAAAGAGGAGTTGTGGTTATAGGTCCCTTGTTAGTTTCAAGTTTAGATTGCATGGATGTAAGGTATAAAACTTTGTACTCTCCAATATATGTTGGAGTGAAATCTAAAAATCCCCAATCATTATCTGAAAGAGAACTAGAAGAAGGAGGATCATTGTTGGATTTAGGATTAGTTTGAGAATCAAAATCTTGTTTTTCTTCAATAGATGTAGGAGGATTTCTTGATTTAGTGTTCCAAAAATATTCAGTCTATCATCCACTTTAAGAGTTTACATCACATTGTTATAGATGAACTTAAATTTTTGATGAAGAGTTAAAGGAAAAACATGCATATTGTGTAACCAAGGTATACCCAAAAAAAAAAAGACTTTAATTAAGGGGTGTAGGCATCACATGAATAGGAGTGTCTAAAATTACTAGACCAACCTTAATAGGCAATGTTATGATGCCCAATGCTTTCTTAGTAACATTTTCAAAGTAACACATAGGAATATTATCTAGTTTAAGAGTTGTAATATCAACTTTTATTTCTTTCAACATATCCAAACTAGAAAGATTCAATCCAGACCCATTATCAATTAAGGTCTTTTGGATAAGATTACTATTGATAAGGACAACTACTATTAGGGAATCATACTAGTTTTGAACTTATTGTGAAGGCAAATCATCTTGAGTGAAGTTAATTTGTGCAAGAATAGGTTTAGTATGCATACATTCTAGGAAATAATTGATGTTGTCTTGGCTAGGGGGTGGAGTGGGAAGAGTAGTTAAATAATTTTTCAAGGCTTCATGATATGTAGGTGAGGTTTGAATGAGTTCCCTGAAGTAAATCTTAGTAGGAGTAGCACATAATTGTTCAACCAAATCATAATCATTTCCTAGATTGGGGGATAAGTGTGGTGTTGGAGGAAGCACAGGTTGAGAAGGTGGTAAAGAAGTAGGAAAAACTAGAGCAGGTCTAGGATTGTTTTGTGTACAATAGGTATGAGCTACTAGATTGTGATCCTTGAAAAAATCCAAAAGACTTCTAGGTTTACCTTTGTTAATTATAATAGGCTTATTCATAGTTTGAAAAGAATCTTGAGGATTGTATCCTTTAACCATAATCACATGTGAAGTGAAAGTTTTAGGATTTGATTGTTGATGATAGCCTTGAATAGTAATGATAGGATTGTTAGGAGGTTGAGGAGAAGTGCATCCTCTATAGTTATCATAGGTTTAGTATGGACAACTACTTTAGGTGTTTCAATGTTAAAAATGTAATCACTCAAAGGAAGAAAGGAAATAAATTTATGGTAAAGGTTTTGTTGAAGAGATGTAGAGAAATATTTAGTAGAGATGGGGTCATGAGAGACCGCATCATTTATAACAAAATCTTCACTAATAGACACCTCATGTGATGACATGTAACTGATTGAATGTTTGAAGATGTTAAGTTGATGATCATGCAAGGCATTAAATCAGTTAATGCATTATATTGTCATTGATGTCAACTTGATATAATCTGTATGGTCATTGAAATACTACCAAAGACTTCAGAGAACCGATGAATCAAAGGCTATGCTATCAGTAATGCATACAAGTCAAGTATTCACTAAGTGATAATATACACCGACAGAGTGCACACCGATGGTTAGAGTAAAAGAGAAAAGTCACAGTGTTACCCAATGAGCTAATGCACACCATTACCAAAAAGAAGAATTACAATGTTGACCGATGAGAAAAGCACAGAGTAACATGACAAAACTTATTTCAGTGTTGCCCAACGGAAAAGACAAGGATGAAGATCTTGATGACAACTGAAGTCACACCAATGGAACAGTTAGTTATCATCGATGACTAACTAAAGTGTTGACCGACAGAATAGAGAGTTCATAAAATGACAAAATGCTTAACTATCAAGAAGCTAAAGATAGAGTTAACGGATACTTATCATTGTTTTAATAATCCAGATAAAGTTGGAGATAAGTAATTGATTTAAACCTGATTTGTCCAATTGGCAAGAAGATCTCTTTGAGATAAATCAGGAGTTTGCTTTAAATCTATTGGCAAGAATTGTGACACACGCCAAGAATCAAGAAAGCCAAAAAAAGGGGAAATCATGTCTATATAGAGACACACTAAATTCATTATGAATGGGGGGATTAGGTGAGGAAAAAAAGAGAAGAGGAAAGATGCTAAAGAAAATTTGAAGGAGAAGAAAGTCTTAATTCCTTCTTGATCAACAAGCAGAGGAAAGAGCTAGATTTTGCAGACAACGATGAATAGTGAGACAAGAATCACAAAGAAGAACAATGTGGAGAAAAGGTATAAGTGATTATATTGATCAGAGAGGTAATGGACTTACAATAGATCAGAAAATCTACAATTGAGTTGTATGTATGAACAGATAATTAGTGTTTTAGTTTAACCATTGAAGCATAAAGCCTCTTAACCGAGCAAGACTTAAAATTCTTTTACAATTGAGATACATCCCAAGGAGAATCAAAAATTTTGATCACAAAAGTAGCATTGGATATGCCCAATACCTATTGACAGGCCAAGAGAGTTTGATCAAGGATGGTATCATTAGATGCCAGATACTAGTTGAAAAACTATTTCTAAATACTCTAACAAGTTCACACCTAACAGTGTGTTTGTAACCTTTAACAGGGTTGGCTCCTAAAAGAAATCACTTCAAAAGAGTGCACATTTTGGGGTACCAGTCCCAGTGGTTTTTCCCTTAACAGGGTTTCCACATTAAAATCCATGTGTTATGTGTTTATGGTTTATTACTTTACTATTTTACATTTCACATATACATTTCTAGATTGATTGGTATACTCTGCATATTTATAGTATTTTGGTAAATAGTTAACTGCTTATCAATAATCATATAGAAGAGAGATTAACAAAGCAATCCAAAAAGTAGAAAATTGATTAAAGTATTTTATGGCATTCAACTTGTAGGACATAAGATAACTAGAGACATAATTTGTGGTTATAAGTTTTAAGGGTTGATTTAAGGATAAATTTTTGAGGCCACTGATTCAACCCCCCTCTTAGTTATTGCTAACAATTGGTATCAAAGCTTGTGTGCTTAGAAGGAAGATTTCAAGACCTAAGCTAAAGATCACAAGATGAACAGATGAGATGTTCCCAAGTTAAACAAAGATAATTCTTCTTCATGGCAGAGAAGAATAAGACTCCACTTATCAAGTATTGGTAATGATGTTACTCAATATTTAGATGTTGAATATGTGTTTCCCACAGAAGCACCAACAATTGAACAATTGAGAGAGAAGCATGAGAATGACTGCATGATGATAGAGCTTTCTTCCTCACTCTCCGATGCTAAATTTGAATATTTCAAGACCTACAAGACTGTAAAGAAGATGTGTGACAAATTGATACTTGTACATGGTGGTGACAAAAATGTTTTGAGAGCCAAGGCAGAAAGCCTTAGAGGAAAGTTTGATGATCTCAAAATGAAAGAAGGTGAAAACATCACTCATTACATCACAAGAATCAAAGAGGTATTCAATGCTATCTAGGGAGCTGGAGGTGTACTAGAAGAAAGTACAGTGGTAAGTAAAATTCTAAGAACCTTACTGCCTACTTATGCTATTAGAGTATCTGCCATTCAAGAAATGAGAAAAGTAGCAAATAGAAATGTTACTCTAGACAGTTTAATTGGAAGACTGATTTCATTTGAGATAAAAAACTTTGATAATAGTGTCTTACCAAACATAGAGTCTACATTCAAAACTTCTATGAGAATAAATAAATCAAGTCATAAAAACACTATGAGAAAAGATAGTGATAGTGAAAGTGAAGAGGATAATGTTGATGGGGTTTTGTTGACCAGGTCCGCCAACAGTCATAAGTTGTCACCGGGTACTGAAGGTACCGGCCAAATCTTCCTGCAAAGGTTATCTGGGGAAATTAGATTCCCCAGGCCTTCAAGCACCTGGGTGTCGGGTCACGATGGTGCAGGGCTCGGTTGGGAGAAGTGACTGTTTTCGAGGGGGATAGCTGGTTTCTTCAACTCATTCCCTCCAGAGATTTAATAAGGTAAGGTTTCCCCTAGCATCTACACTTAGCAAATAAAATGAAAAAAGATCCTGCAGGGTTAGAAACACTTCATCTAACTATAGTCATGTTTAAACATCCAGAACATCAATAATACTTTGACATACTACACTAAATATCGAAGAAATACATAACCATTAGCTAGCATTTTATCAGTAGTGGGAGTAAAGAGGTCATTGATCTATTTTAACATATCAGAGTAAAAGACAAAAAGAACATAAAACATAAAATACCATTAACTCAGAAACAGGAATGCCAACAACATCATTGCAAAGAATTCTTCCTTCTTCATTAATGTTTCTTCCAGCAAGCACTGGTGCGTGGTACAATGGTGGCTCTAGGGGAGCATCTAACTATTGAAAACAGAATAAAGGAGCATTGAGCTTTGCAAATAGAATGGAAAAAATCACTTTGCTATTACTGTGGACAACAAAATCATCAATTTTGCCAACCCTTGGGAATGGG
The DNA here is from genome assembly GCA_018584345.1 of Thuja plicata. NCBI lineage: Eukaryota > Viridiplantae > Streptophyta > Pinopsida > Cupressales > Cupressaceae > Thuja > Thuja plicata. Next base: position 25,481 of record MU226322.1, read on the forward strand.
CCAATCTGGCTATTTATATAATTCTCTTCTAACCCTAACTCTATTTTATATCATGTTTCAATAAAATACAATATCCGGGGGCCAGTACTACCTGCGCCACCCTACAAAAGACCTTGAGACAGAATAGGCCTGCCATGTCAGAAGAATGAGACAAGAATATAGCGGGAGAATCGGCCTTGAGAGGAGAGCCAAGAAGGAGAAGGAAGAAAGTAGGTCCCCCAGGGATCGAGGCTACATGCCTCATAAATAGAAAATGTGGCACCCTGTCTCCAATGCACTAGGTGTACCTCTGAGCGGCACCTCGAGAAGACAATCCTGTCAGAAACCAACCATTGAGTTGATGCCCTCTTGATGTAGCCAACCACCTTCTGACAGCCTTTATTAACCACTTCTGAAAGTGACCGGTTGGCCTTGGGGACCGGGACATGGATCACTTAAAAGAATACAAAATTTGGGATCCGGGACTCCGGGATCCGGGAACTTACATCCCCAAAAGAATAAAGAATACCAAATGTTAGAGTTTTCCCCGGCCTCCAGAGAAAACTCAAGGTTGTTTATTGTCATTGAAAGCCTGGAGAAGGTGGGAGATGTCATCCTTGTCAATATCTTTTAAGCTGGCCCTTTGGTACTTAGCTACTTCAATCTGTTCCCCCAAGTCTGGAACATTCTCTTTAAAATTGTCGGCCATTTTTGCCGCGTAGTGACCACTAAGTACCATGCGAGTTAATTTTGTCATTTGGGCCCCATCTATCCCCTTTGGGGATTGATACTGGGACTTCATTATTTCATCAAAACTCCCCAAAACTGAATCTTCGGGCGTACATGTATCTATGTTAAGGGGATCAGCCCCTGAAGTCTTTATTACAAAAGACTTGTATAAATTGAAAGAATATTTTACCGCATTGATTTTATCTTGTAGAGTCCCTATGAGTTTCTTGGTTACCTCCAATGTGAGGTCAAGTCTAGACTGTTGGGTTCTCACAAAATTGAATGATTCATCCCCCAAAATTTTGGATTCAGAAATCATATCCTCTCCCAGGCTAAGAAGTTCTTCAAGCTCCACCTTCCATGCCTGATAATTCTCGGTATCACCCTCCCACAGGTCAATGAGAGTCTCCACCTGGTGTATAACATGTTGGGTTGTATATAAATCTGGGAGGGTGGATACTAGGAAACGTCGGGTGTTTCCTATCTGTAGGGCAACCCATTTGTCCACTGCCTGGGCCTTCTTCTTCATTATGCGCATGGAATCTATGTCACTCTGCGGTAGATCTTCAGAGGTGGAGGCCTCCAAAGGAGAGGCATTGATAGGTCAAGCTAGCTCAGTGAGAAACCCCATAAGGTTTGCATTTTTTGCCTGTTTTGCTTTGAGCCTCTGGGCTTCTTTCTCATAACGGGCCTCCACTACCCTTGTTGCCTCCCTTAGCAGGTCCACCTCGCCCTGCTTTCCCCTTTTTCCCAGTGAAACTTCTGCAATGTTATAATCTCTAGGTTCTGCGGTTGCTTCATCGGCGCCTGGGGGAGGTGTTGCCACAATGACAACTGTTTCTCTGCCCAGCCCAGTTTGAAGGGTAGGAACTATCCAGGATTTCTTGGCCTTTGGCGGGGCCTGGACCCGGGCCATCATTTTGACCAGGGAGAGAGGAATCATGGGAGGGGACTGAGCTTTTCTTTTCCTACTTTCCACTAGCCACTGAGGTGGTAGGGGTGGCCTTCCTTCCAGAATTTATTCCCTTGATTCTTCCCCGGTGTCCTGCGGCTGTTGCTCCTCAGTGGCATGGACCTCATCCGTCCCCTTTCCTGCATCTACTTCTTCAGCAACATTTTCTTCATCAACTTCCATCTCCTTATCCTTGTCCTCTGTGTCGATTGCTCTGTCTGGACTTTGGTAGGCTTCCTCCAGGATTTCCTCTTCATACTACTCTTCCTATTGCTCTTCTTCTACTACCGGTTCTTCTTCCTCTGTTGGTACATCTTTTGGAAATAGGGGAGGTGTTGGGCCAAGATTTAAAGTTTGGGCCACGGTAATCACCTTCCCAAAGGTTGCTCCCAGGGATGGCCCTTGGAACGTGGCAGCTAGGGTTACGGTTATTCCCAAAGGTCTGGTTCCCCCAGCGGATGCCATTTTTTCACCTTGCCTTTGTTGGTCCATCCCCGGATCCTGCATCTCTTGAGCCCCAGAGGTGATCTTTGGCTCTAGCTCTTTCCCTTCTACCTACTTTTCCTGTTCCTGTGCAGGCTCTTGTTTAGGAGGCTATTTCTCTGCAGCTTCTGGTTCCACCTCTGGGACTTCTGTCCTTGCTTGCCTGTTGTCCCCCTACAAGTTTCCAAACTCATCGGTTACAAATACATCATCAAATTTCTCTTGCATAGGGGGACTGCCTAGGACTTCAGCAGGCTCTATTTCCTTCTCTGGCTCCGGGGAACTAGAAAAGAGAATTTCTACTTGTTGGGTTTGTGACGTTCCCAACCCTGGCTCTGTCTTAGGCTTCTTATTAAGCTTCTTCTTTCTCCGGGTAACCAAAGGTGGTCCCGCATCCCTTATTGCTGCCACTTCTAGGGGATCCACCCCTATTGCCTTCACCATTAAGGCTACTAGTGACGGGGAGGAAGAGGGACGAATTGGCCCAGTCATGAGTGGTGGAGTGGCCAGCCACGTTATTAACTTCTCCCTTATCTGCTGGTAGGCTGCCACTGATTGTTTTATCTATTCTCTGATGGGGAATTCTTGCGCAGGAGGGTTTTTTTCTATTTCTTTACCTTTATCATCTCTCTGCAAAGAAGTCCCGGCCCTTGGAGTCAATTTTGGTGTTGGCTGGGCTGCCCAGCGGGTACTTTCGGGGCACACCCTCTTGAAATAGGTGTGACTTCGCTCGACCACCTCTCGAGTGAAGTCCTTAATTATGGGCCCTTCTTGGGTGTCCCAATTTATTGGTGGAAGATTCTTTGTATCGATCCCCTTTGCCTTGTACTAGGGATTGATAGTGGGGGCGGAATCTGAGAAGCCTGCTGGGAACCTCCGGAGCTTCAAATTTTGCATCATGTTGGCCGTTATTTTGATGTAGTTCCAACTCCGCACCTCCACATCATCTTAGCAGTCTACCCAAAAATCCTCCATATGGATGTGATGGGGCTTTGAAGCCCCGGGCAGTGCTGTTGCAATCCTTCCATGCGGATCAAAATTTTTTCGCGCTAAGTAAAATTCTTGCAAGTTGTAGCTTTTCAACTCATTGTCCACCTCCTTTGCGGTGGCCAGACTACATGTGTAGTTCCCATAGGTGATTGGGAATGGAATGTTGGGTATCTTTTTCAAGGTAGAGAGGGCATGCACGTCCATTATTTACTTGCAGTATTTCAAGAGCACGATCTTGTCCCCACAGTGTTTGGGCAACAAGTAGGGTTTCTCGGAGAAGATGGTGACCCTAATGTAGGTGTGTTGTTAGAAATGAATGTAATAATGTCCATAACTATGGACCAAATTCATCACCTCTGAGGATAGGCGGTATCTAGCATCCCGGGTGGGTGTAAGCAGATGATAATAAATGAACGTGTCATTTACCATACAAAAATTGGGGAAGCTGGCCTCCCATTGAACTTGTGGGAAATGGTCCCATGGTGCCTTTTGTCCTGGGCCAATCTTGAGCACGCCGTCTGTAAGTAGGCCATGGGCATGGGGTCTCTGCTGTGCCAGGGCCTAGAAAATATAGGAAGACATGTAAAATTTATTCTTCCTATTCAGTTGAAGGAACTAGGAGTTGACATGGTTAGAAATTGTTGTTTCCTAGTCAAAGTATCCTCCCTTGGTGGAGATGCCAAGGAGGAAGTAATACATCCATTTAGAAAACTCTTGGGCAGAGGGCTGCCCAAAGACCTGGGCCAATGCTATCATCCCCATCTAAATTCTCTTTTTGAACTCAGAGCGGGGAATTTCTATCTTCATCCTTTTGGGGTCCCTCTTTGGAACTTTGAGCCAGTGGATATTCATATATACCCGGGCGGCATCCTCCAGCTGTGTGAATTGGGCCAAGGCATCAGTCCTTGTAACCACTGAGGCCTTGGAAAATTGTGGGATTCCCAGACTTGCCTGAAATGTGACTGGGTCAAGGGATACTAGAGGAGTAGGGTATCTAGTTGGTTCTGTGGCCGCAAGCATAAAGGCCCAAATTGAAGATTTTTAGTTGGTGGACAATGTCAAGATAAGCTCCAGAGATTGCACAGAGCACAGGAAACAAGCCGCCTTAAGGATTCTTGAGTCCCTGACATTGATTGCTAATTGATCTCCAGCCTAAGGCCTACATTTCTGACCATGTCCCAACATTGGTGTCGGTAATAAGTTTGACCTTGGACTCGATGTTTGAGCTCGTAATGACATTTTCTTGCATGAAATTCATGGTTAGGGGCATCTTCTCTAGGGCCTTCTCCATATTGGACTTTATTTCCGCCCTAATGGCTACCGCGGAAGGTAGCTCTGGACTTCCGGGTGGAGAGGATACGGATGCTTCAGACATGCTTAGGAAATGAACTCCAAGAATCTACAAAACAAAGCAACCGTTAGAACATATTAATCAAAATAAATATTTCAGGGTCCAAAGATCTTACCACTGTGATGCTTGCTTTTCCTGAAAAGTTAGTTTCATTCAAAAATAGCCGAAAAGCAAATGCATCACAAACTTATGATTTTTATTAAACATCTTGGTCTGGGGATTTTATCACACTTGGTAAAGACACGGGATAGATGATGTTAGGAGACTCGGAGCCGAGAAAAGTAACCGTTGCTGAGGACATGTAAAAAGGCAAGTCATCAAGCCCACGTGGGCACCACGTGCATAGGTATTAAATGGAAGTTATGGTGATGATGGCGGAGCCAATTGTCTGAATACGCGAAAAGTGAAGGCCACTTAGCTGGAATTGATTGTGCACATGGGACATAAATGAGGGTCTGACTGGTTTTATGGAAGAGAGAGAAAACTCCCTATTTGAAACCAGTCGAGAGTCAAGTTTCAAACAGGTGGTTTTCTTCCCTGAAACGAGTTCATGGGACGGAAAACTAGCAACACAGGAAACTTGACCACCTTGTCAAGCCACCCGAAAGGATATACACAAAATCTAAGGGATATATACATAGGAATGGAGGGATATATAAAGAATATACATAAATATACACACATATATAATGCAGAATGATGTCCGTAGGAAACCAGGCAAGGCAAAGATTAAAAACAACTATCTACACATTCTACAGACCAACCACTTCTGTGCAGAGGGTGGACAACCCTCTGGCAGAGCCGACCCACCAACGGGCGACGAAACTAGAAAATAGAAGATAGACAAAATAGAAATGATAAACAAAAGCAAGACAAGGAAACACCAACCAAAAAGAAAGAAAAGAAGTGGGAACAGAGTTACCAACCTGAGAATGCCAAAAGGTGGAGGAAAGGAAGGAGTTACCACAGGAGCTCTACAACAGCTACAGTCATCAAACGGTCAGAACCCGCCACCATAAAACACTCATAATTGCCTGAGAAGGATGGAGGTGTTAAGCACTGATTATCACTAACTCTCTGTAAATCGCTCTATAATCACTTTGAAATCGCTTTGAGTGCTTGAAGGTTTTAATTGCAGTAAATGTGAAAGTGACAGATAAGTTCTATTTATACCCATGGTAAAAAGGGTAATCCTCCTCCTTCTGAAAATCTCCGGACAAGCAAACCTCTGGACCCCGGGCCCGGGGATTCCCCACGATGATACCCTCAAGAACATCATGGTGAAGAATCCTGAAGTCTGGAGTCTAGTTCTCGATGAAGAACAACCTCTGGGACTAGAGTCCTGGAGGCAGAAAACCAAACAAACAAAACACCGCAACGGGGAAGAAAACCCCGGAGAAGGAAAACAAAAAAAAGGGAAAAAGACAAGGCAAAGCCGCAAGAAAAAAAAAAAAAAGGGGGGGACCCAACATTTTGCACACAAAATGTAGGGATGGGGATGTAGGGCATAACAAATGGTGACTATCTGGGACAAATGCCTTGTCGCATTTGAGAACTATAGAATCTCTGGTTAGCAAAACTGGAACAAGCCGCTTCCCAAAGCGTCTAACAGGCAAAGGGAAACATATCTGAGAGAAACCAACCACATGGGATCTAGCCCATAGCCCTTCATCAATGGTGTCATGTGTGCTTTGGAAGGAAATCAAGTTGATGACCTCTGGGAGGAGTAGAGAAGAGGCACTAATTACATCAAACCAGTCATCAATTTGCTCGTTTCCTCTAGAGACTGGAGTTTCATCCCGCTTTTCCTCATTTTTATTATTTTGTTTGTTTCTAGGTGGGAAGGCGGTACTTCTTTCACCATTAAGCTTAAGCTTAGATAATTTTAATGGCAGTACTTCTTTCAGCCGTCCACCTATACTTGAATGTTTGAAGAGGGGATAAAACTCTGGACCCGAAAAGAATTCCTTAAAGTTTCAGACCTGGGTCAACCAACTATTACTACCGAACTACCCTCGATGTGTCTGATTACTTATTCCTTATATTACTTGTGTTCATTGATTTCCAAACTCCTGGAAACAACACCCAGTGGAGATTGCTCAAAATGTGCCACATCCTGTGAAACAACCCTGGAGACCGAGCTGACTCCACTATGCTAAAGATAGATTTTGAAGTTCACCATGCCGTAGACATCGTACCAAAAACCAAAGTTTATGTGAAGCATCCCAGTTCCTATAGGACAGAAAAAATGCCAGGACCCCAGAAGAAAACCAAAAATAAAAATAAAAACAAAAACACCAAAAGAGGACTGCCCCGAAGGATAGCCGACAAGGCTATTTACAAGACAGGGTACCCCACAATGAGGCACTCGGAAGAAATATTTACAAGCGGAAAGCTTTACATATAATACAACTTTGGAAAAACTCACCCTATTTGAAGTAGTGTTTGAGAAACTGTCCAATAACGGGTAACGAGACAGGTTCATCAGTTAGGGTGTTAAGGCGGTAAGTATTTGCCCCGTAGATTTCTGAGATTAGGTATGGTCTGAGCCAGAGCTGTTGGAACTTGGTATGCTTCCCTTTCTTCTCTTGAGCCTTGTCCCACAATAGGACCAGATCCAAGATCTGAAAAGCCTTGTATTGGGCTCTTCTGTCAAATCATCATTTTATCACTGCTTGATGACACGCGAAATGTTCAAGGGCTGCATCTCGCTATTCTTCCATTCACACCAGATTTAAGAGCCAAACCTCCACGATGTTGTCCCTATTGCTAAATTCCTGCATGAACTATAAAACTGGGATCTGTAAGTTAACTAGGAATACAAGGTTCTGACCATAAACCAGATGGAATGGGGATGTCCCCAGGGCGGCCTTGACACAAATGTGATCTTCCCAGAGGGAAAATTTCAACTTTTGATGCCAATCCTGGGGATTCTATTTGAGTAGGTGTTTGATCACTTCAAGTATATTTTTATTTGTTGATTCAGCAATGCCGTTCCCCTAGGGATAGTAGTTGCTGGAAAACTTAAAAGTGATCCTTCGATTGTAGGTCCATTCGAGTAACTGCGCTGAAAAAAATGCCAGACCATTGTCACACACCAAAGCAAAGGGCATTCTAAATTCTGTGATGATGTTTTCTTCCAGGAATTTGATAACTACGTCTGTCATGTTATTTTTGCAGGGTATAGCCTCAGACCACCGAGTGCAGTAATCAGTAGCCATGAGAATGTATTGGTGGTTGGCAGACAAGTTGGTGTTGATTTCCCCGATGAAGTCAAATGCCCACTGGGTGAAGGTCCAAACCTCAAAGACTGGTTGTAAAGGCATAGTTGGGTTATGCTCATGATGCACCGTGGTTTGGAAAGTATGGAATTTTCTAACGTGAGTGTAAACATCCTTGAATATACAAGGCCAATAGTATCCAGCCCAAAGGATTTGATGTACAGTGGCATCGGCTGAGCCATGCCTGGTTCCAAACTTCCCGTGGAATTCATTAATCACTCTTATAGCTTGGTCTTTGTCGATGCACTGGAGGTACACTCCCTTGTAGTTTCTATGGTAAAGTGCAGAGTTTTTGATCATGAAATGGGCGCTTTTCATCTGCAGGGCACGATGTTTGTGGGGAGGTAATCCCTCTGGGAATTTATTGTTTAGCAACAAATATACCAAATCGGCATACCACGGGTCTTGGGTAATGGACTCCACTGTGTAAGTTTGACAATCTATGTGGGGAGTATCTTCTACCATTGCTTGACTTAGTCCTTGGCCCCGAACTATCTTCATGGGCTGCATTTCTAAGTCATATTCTTGGAGGATGGCCATCCATTTCCCCTGTCTCTCACCCAATTCACTCTGCATCAGCAGAGACTTGACGGCTTGGTCTGGAATGATAGCATGTACCTTGCTCTAGAGAATATAATGCCAAAATTTCTTCACGGTGTGAACTAGAGAAAAGGCCTACTTTTCTAGTGATGAATATCAGACTTCAGCGTTCTTGAAGGGGGAGCTCATGAAAGCTATTGGTCATTCTTCCCCTTCAACCTTTTGAGTCAACACTGCCATGACAGAGTGCAACAAAGCAAAAGAGTAAATATAAAATGGAAGGGAATATTCCAGACTAGTCAGGACAGGTGCTTCTGTTATTGTCTATTTGATTTGTGTAAACGCCCACTTTGCTTTAGGACTCCACTCAATTTTGTTATCCTTCTTCATCATCTCATTGAGTGGTTTGACAATTTCTGCGAATCCGGTGATGAACCACCAAACGAAGTTGATCTTTCTGAAGAAGGATCACATTTCTTTCTTACTGCCAGGCATTTGTAAGTTTAGCAATGCTTCAACTCTGTCAAGGTCTATGGATATACCCTTCTTGGAGATAATATCCCCGAGCAACTTCCCCTCGGTGACCGCAAATATGCACTTCTTGGGGTTGATGGATATTCTATATCGGCGACACCTCTCATAGATCTAAGTGAGATGGGTGGAATGATCACGTCTGTCCCAAGAAAAGATGGTCAATTCATCCATGTAGATGATTATGCACTGATTCACAAGGCCCTCAAACGCAATGTCCATGGCCTTTTGAAATGTAGCCCCTGCATTAATCAAGCCAAAGGGCATTCTCCTGTATGCAAACGTTCCCCACTTGGTGGTAAATGCCATTTTCTCTCTATCTTCATACTTAACCATGACTTGGTTATATCTAGAGTACCCATCCAAGAAGGACATCATTTGGGATCCATTCACTATCTGTAACACCTCATCCAGCGAAGGGAGAGGGTGATTATCTTTCTTGGAGGCCTTGTTCAAGTTTCAAAAATCCATGCAAAGGTAGATCTCACCGTTCTTCTTTCTCACAGGGACTAGGTTGGCAACCCACGTAGTGTGTCGGATTGGGAAGATTATCCAGGCTGACAGTAGTTATTCTACCTCTTGATGAATCAGAGGCTCGATTAGGGGGTTGATCGGTCTTTATTTTTTCCGAAAGGGCCTAGCATCAGGTTTCAGGGGAATAGTATGGGTCATGATAGATGTGTCATATGTTTTCAAGTCTTCATAACCCCAGGCAATTACGTCAATGTATTCTCAGAGAACTATGAGAATCTTCTCCTTTTCCTCAGGGGAACAGGAGGTACCAATGTGAATCATCTTTTCCTCACCGGGATGTCCAATGTTAACCTTTTTGAACTTTCCTGCCTCAGGGGAGGACGACACCTTCTCTCAGGCCCGAGGGTCTGAGTCAAAGATTCATTCTAGTGCAACCATACCCTTTGGGATGGTGTTAGTAGGTAGGTCCATGATCCCATCATCTTCATCACCCTACCCAGTATCGTCATGGTCTCGTTCTTCCAGTATCTGATTTTAAAAGACACCAACATTTGCCATGAAGGCCAGGATATGCTGATCGTCCTCAAAAACCTGAAAGTGGGTGACATTATCTAGAATGGATGGGGTGGGGACCATTTCAACTAAAAATCTCTGAAGTTGCGAGCCGGCCATTGGCTCAAGTGTGCTGGAAAAAATAGCGAGGGCATCCGAGACATAGTTCCATCACCGGGGAATGAGGTCAATGCCGAAGGCATCAAAATCTTCAATAAGGCTCCAAGCCCGGTTGCGGTATGCAGCCAGCCTTTTATCACGACATGTGTATTGACTCCGAACTTGTTTAACAATCAACTCTAAATCACCTAGAGCCCGGAGGCAGGTGACACCTTTCCTTAATGCAAATAAGAGTCCAAGGACCAAAGCCTCGTACTCTGTGACATTGTTGGTATAGTTAAATTGTAGTCTATAGGATGCGAGGAAGGACTTCCCTTGTGGGTTGATTAGCTCTACCCCAACCCTCCAACCTTGTTTAGATTGAGACCCATCAAACTTGAGGGTGCATAAGTCATTGTTTGTAATCTGGGGCTAGGAAAGGGGGGAATTCTTTGGATTGCTGTTGCGAGATTTAGGAGGGGCTCCCTCCTGAACTACTGGTGTGGAGGTAGAGTTTACCTCCGGAGGTGTTTGGATTTAGGATTCCTAGGGAGACGGCACTAGGAGAGCACATCTCATAGGAGTGTTGGGTTCTGGGGTATCAGGTACACATTGTTTATTCCAAAAGGTATCGAGGTTCCGGTTAGCGACCAAAAGACATGGCCCACACTCGAGCTCCGAATGTTTTTGATAGTGTACTCGGCACCAAGTGCCAGATAGGAGTGTAGCAAGGGTTGTTGTGGCACCTTGAGAGTCAATCTCAACTCTCATCTTTTCTTCTCGGTCCTAGGTTCTCTGCAGCACTATGGGATCCTCTCCGAGGATGAAATCAAATGTCAAGATTTCAAAGGGTCGGTACACCCCCAGGGAAGTCTCAGAGAAAAAGACCTCTTTGACCCTTCCAACCTCGGTGAGCACCTGTTTCATCCGGGGTTTACTGTCGACCTAAATCTTATTTGATTCTCCTTCCCATGGAAGCTATAAATGGGTGAAGTCAGTTGAAAAGTATCTATTCAAGTACTTAGACCAATTCTGACTTAATAACATCCCGTAAGTCTCTGGGATGTCCACCACTTGGATGTTGGTTATGCTAGCTATCCTAGGGTCCTAGATAAGCTATATACAGACATTCTTTAATTCTCCCACCATTTTTATAGCAGTCTTATCCAGCTAGATCACTGCACCATTAGATGGGGTGGGATGAAATCTGAGCTTCTGACAAATGGAAAAGGGCATGTTGTTACCTAAAGCTTTAGAGTCTACTAAGAAGTTGTGTATATTCTTGCCTTGGATATTCAGGCCTAGTAGGAAGGGGGGATCCTCATTGTTTCTCTGAAAGATGGCCGCATTAGCATCTTTGAATGAGACAGTCTTGGGCAGGCGGTCGATAGCTTTCGAGTTCCCTAGGAGCTTCAGAAGAGACTTCTTCTGCTCAGGGCAGTTTAGCAAAACCTCCATCAAGGTCATGGAGGTGGTGGTATGTTCTAACACCCTCATAATGTCAAACCTTCCTCCCATGAATTGGTGATTTTCCTCGGCTAGATCTTTCACTTGGTTAGAGCTAGGACCTTTTGGAGGAGTGGGTTGGTCAGTCATGTTATTCTGGGGAGGAGGAGTGTCTTTGATAGGAGGTGTGGGTGTGTAAGCTGGTCCTTTACCAACCTGACTCTGAGTATTATATGGAGTCTGTGAGTTGGTAAAGGTGTTGGCCTCGAAGGGTGAGATAGATTCATCAAATAATCCCTACAATTTGGATTCTTCTTCATCTTCCCCGGAAGTTCTGAAGAAGATGGTGTCACAGGTGAAGGCACTGTGGATTGGCTCTTGGGCAGGAGGCTTTGGAGGGTTGGTATCATGTGACTATTGCCTGTCTAGCTGGGAGATCACAATGACCTTCTCCAAGGTGGCACAATTCACCTCGTTGTTTGAACCTGTGTTGTGCAATCTACACCAATTAGTCATGGGCTGGAAGTCTGCAACTGGTGTGAAATATAATGGTCCAGCACCATTTTGGTTGGCATTTTGGTTTGGAGGCGGGCCTCCAGTGTTCATGTTATTATTCCATTGCTATTGATTAGGCCTAGGCCTGTTGTTGAAGTTTCTTCCTCTAGCATTGTTGTTCCCTTGGCCGGAGAAAATGTTTCCCCTCTAGGAATTTGAATCCTTGGGTGCGTAGGACCCCGCCTTTAGTTGACCCATGTCCATAGTCAAGGTAGAAAACATTCGTCGAAGGGATTCAACCTCGGCAGTCAACTAAGTGTTGGCATCACAGTGTGATGGTTGTTATTATTGGTTTCCTGGGAAGGCAGCAGTATTAGCTGGAGTTGAGGGTGGCAATCCTTCAGTCGCGGATGACTGAAAGAAGGGCACTCCGGACGATTGCGTCTGGGATTATTGTGCCTGCTACGGATGATTCCAAGGAAAATTTTCTAGACCTAGCACTGTCTGGGTCTGCGTTGGGTAAATGTACCGGGCCTGCTGGTCTATCAGGGGTGGCAGAGGATTCATCACTATCGAGGGGGCTCCCGTTGCCAGATTGGGGTTGTACCCCCAGCATACGCAGTTCTGCCAGGGATCATGTTGAAGGGTGTATTCTGTCTAATCCCGCCTGGGGATTTGTTGAGACCACGGGATAATTCTAAAGCTAGGTTGTAAACTTTTGCCAAAGTGTCCCGGTCGCCCGTGGTAGTTTTTCTCCAAAGGAGAGTGGCAACAAAAGGGTCCATCGCGTTAAGGTAGGTCTGTATGGTTACTTCTGGGGATGGAATAAAAGGGCCTGTGCACCACTTCAGGGTGCGCTGGAACCTATGGTTGAACACTGTAAGAGGTTTATTGGGTTCCAATCTGATGGAGATGAACTGGCTATGGGACCAGGCTGGGTCCACATGTACGCGAAAGGCAGCCAGAAAGGCATCCTCCATGTCTTGCCAACTATTTATGGAGTTGGCAGGAAGGTTAAGGTACCAGTTTAATTCACCTTTCCCTAAAGAAAAGGGAAACATCTTAGTCACAACATCTTCATGCTAGATCCGATGTCAGTTCATGAAATCTTTGTATGCCTGTAATGTTCTTCTGCGGTCCATGAGCCTAGGTGCTCATACCATGGGCAGATCTTCTCCAGGTGGGAGGGTAAATCATTGATTGCACCCAGAAAATTTCCCATTAGGGACCCAGTGTTTCCGAAATATGCGGCCATTAGGGGAACTAAATGTTGGGTAGTTTGGGTACTGGTTCCCAAGATTGCCTAAGAAGTTTGGGTGTTCTAAGGTATGCTAGACCCCTAGACAATAGTGGCTGGTATGATTTTTGAGGTCCATTTCTTTTGAGCAGTAGGCTCGAGTTTGACAAAATTTTTGGGGTTCGGGGCAGACCTAAAGATTCTTTCAAATTTCGCTGGAGAGAATTACCCAATCCTGCTGAAGGCTTGACTCTTAAAACTATAACTTGGGGAACCCTCAAGAGGTGTAAAATCAGAATCTCAGGAGGGGGATGAGTTCATGCCCTCCTTCTAGTGCCAGTTTCTATTGACGGGGTTTTTCTAACTGGGTCTGCCAACAGTCATAAGTTATCACCGGGTACCGAAGGTACCGGCCAACTCTGCCTGCAAAGGTTATCCGTAGAAAATAGATCCCCTAGGCCTTCAAGCACTTGGGTGTCAGGTCACGATGGTGCGGGGCTCAGTTGGGAGAAGTGACTATTTTTTAGGGGGATAGCTGGTTTCTTCAACTCATTCCCTCCAGAGATTCAATAAGGTAAGGTTTCCCCTACCATCTACACTTAGAAAATAAAATAAAAAAAGATCCTGCAGGGTTAGAAACACTTCATCTAACTATAGTCATGTTTAAACATCTAGAACATCAATAATACTCTGACATACTACACTAAATATCGAAGAAATACATAACCATCAGCTAGCATTTTATCAGTAGCGGGAGTAAAGAGGTTGTTGATCTATTTTAACATATCAGAGTAAAAGAAAAACATGAAATACCATTAACTCAGAAGAAAGAATGCCAACAACATCATTGCAAAGAATTCTTTCTTCTTCATTAATGTTTCTTCTAGCAAGCACTGGTGCGTGGTACAATGGTGGCTCCAGGGGAGCGTCTAACTATTGAAAATAGAATAAAGGAGCATTGAGCTCTACAAATAGAATGGAAAAAATCACTTTGCTATTACTGTGGACAACAAAATCATCAATTTTGCCAACCCTTGGGAATGGGCCAATTTGGCTATTTATACAATTCTCTTCTAACCCTAACTTTATTTTACATCATGTTTCAATAAAATACAATATCTAGGGGCTGGTACTACCTGTGCCACCCTACAAAAGACCTTGAGACAGAATAGGCCTGCCATGTCAGAAGAATGAGACAAGAATATAACGGGAGAATCGGCCTTGAGAGGAGAGCTAGGAAGGAGAAGGAAGAAAATGGGTCCCCTAGGGATTGAGGCTACATGCCTCATAAATGGGAAATGCAGCACCCTATCTCTAATGCGCTAGGTGTACCTCTGAGTGACACCTCGAGAAGACCATCCTGTCAAAAACTAACCATTGAGTTGACGCCCTCTTGATGTAGCCAACCACCTTCTGACAGCCTTTATTAACCGCTTCTGAAAGTGACTGGTCGGCCTCGGGGACCGGGACACAGATCACTTAAAAGAATACAAAATTTGAGAACTGGGACTCCGGGATCCAAGAACTTACGTCCCCAAAAGAATAAAGAATACCCAATGTTGGAGTTTTCCCCGGCCTCTGGAGAAAACTCAAGGTTGTTTATTGTCATTGAAAGTCTGGAGGAGGCAGGAGATGCCATCCTTGTCAATATCTTTTAAGCTGGCCCTTCGGTACTTAGCTACTTCAATTTGTTCCCCCAGGTCCAGAACATTCTCTTTAAACTTGTCAGCCATTTTTGTTGCATCGTGACCACTAAGTACCATGTGATTTAATTTTGTCATTTGGGCCCCATCTATCCCCTCCGGGGATTGATACCGGGACTTCATTATTTCATCAAAACTCCCCAAAACTGAATCTTTGGGCGTACATGTATCTGTCTTAAGGAGATCAGCCACATAAGTCTTTATTACAAAAGACTTGTATAAATTGAAAGAATATTTTACCGCATTGATTTTATCTTGCAGAGTCCCTACCAGTTGCTTGGTTACCTCTAATGTGAGGTCAAGTCTAGAGTGCTGGGTTCTCACAAAATCGAATGATTCATCCCCCAGAATTTCAGATTTAGAAATCATATCCTCTCCTAGGCTAAGGAGTTCTTCGAGCTCCACCTTCCATGCCTGATAATTCTTGGTATCACCCTCCCATAGGTCAATGAGAGTCTCTGCCTGGTGTATAACATGTCGGGCCGTATATAAATTTGGGAGGGTGGATACCAGGAAATGTCGGGTGTTTCCTATCTATAGGGTGACCCATTCATCCACTGCCTGGGCCTTCTTCTTCATTATGCCTAGGGAATCTATGTCAGTCTATGGTAGATCTTCAGAGGTGGAGGCCTCTGGAGGAGCGGCATTGATAGGTCGATCCATCTTAGTGAGAAACCCCATAAGGTTTGCATTTTTTTCCTTTTCTGCTTTTGAGCCTCTGGGCTTCTTTCTCATAACGGGCCTCCACTGCCCTTGCTACCTCCCTCAGCAGGTCCACCTCGCCCTGCTTTCCCCTTTTTCCCAGTGAAACCTTTGCAACATTATAATCTTTGGGTTTTGCAGTTGCTTCATCGGCGCCTAGGGGAGGTGTTGCCACAATGGCAACTGTTTCTCCGCCTGGCCCAGTTTGAAGGGTATGAACTGTCCAAGCTTTCTTGGCCTTTGGCGGGGCCTGGACCTGGGCCATCATTTCAGCCAGGGAGAGAGGAATCACGGGATGGGACTAAGCTTTTCTTTTTCTACTTTCCACCAGCCACTGAGGCGGTAGGGGTGGCCTTCATGCCAGAATTTGTTCGCTTGATTCTTCCCCAGTGTCCTACGGCTTTTGCTCCTTAGTGGCATGGATCTCATCCATCCCCTTCCCTGCATCTACTTCTTCAACAACATTTTCTTCATCAAATTTCATCTCCTCAGCCTTGTCCTCTGTGTTGATTTCTCTGTCTAGACTTTGGTAGGCTTCCTCGGGGATTTCCTCTTCATACTACTCTTCTTGTTGCTCTTCTTCTACTACCGGGTCTTCTTCCTCTGCTGGTACATCTTTTGGCAGTAGGGGAGGTGTTGGGCCAAGATTTAAAGTTTGGGCCATGGTAATCACCTGCCCAAAGGTTGCTCCCAGGGATGGCCCTTGGAACGTGGCGGCTGAGGTTACGGTTATTCCCAAAGGTTCGGTTCCCCCAGCGGATGCCATTTTTTCACCTTGCCTTTGTTGGTCCATCCCTGGACCTTGCATCTTTTGAGCCCTAGAGGCAATCTCCGGCTCTGGCTCTTTCTCTTCTACCTTCTTTTCCTGTTCCTGTGCAGGCTCTTGTTCAGGAGGCTCTTGCTTTGCAGCTTCTGGTTCCACCTCTAGGACTTATGTCCCTGCAAGTTTTTGAACTCGTCGGTTGCAAATACATCATCAAATTTCTCTTGCATAGGGGGACTGGGTGGGACTTTAGCAGGCTCTGTTTCCTTCTCTAGCTCCAGGGAACTGGAAGAGAGAATTCTACTTGTTGGGCTTGGGATGTTCCCAACCCCGGCTTTGCCTTAGGCTTTTTATTAAGCTTCTTCTTTCTCTAGGTAACCAAATGTGGCCCTGCATCCCTTATTGTTGTTGCTTCTAGGGGATCCACTCCCATTGCCTTCACCATTAAGGCTACTAGTGACGGGGAGGAAGAGGGACGAATTGGCCCGGCCATGAGCGGTGGAGTGGCCAACCGCGTTATTAACTTCTCCCTCATCTACTGGGAGGATGCCATTGATTGCTTTATCTATTCTCTGATGGGGACTTCTTGTACAAGAGGGGTTGTTTCTATTTCTTTACCTTTATCATCTCTCTGCGAAGAAGGCCCAGCCCCCGGAGTCAATTTTGGTGCCGGCTGCGGAGTCAATTTTGGTGCTGGCTTGGCTTCCTGATGGGTACTTCTGGGGCACACCCTCTTGAAATAGGCGTGACTTCGCTCGACCACCTCTTGAGTAAAATTTTCAATTGTGGGCCCTTCCTGGGTATCCCATTTTACTGGTGGAAGAGTCTTTGTATCGATCCCCTTTGCCTTGTACTGGGGATCGATAGTGGGGGCGGCATCTGAGAAGTCTGTCAGGAACCTCTGAAGCTTCAACTTTTGCATCATGCCGACCATCATTCTGACATAGTGCCTACTCTACACCTCCACATTGTCCTGGCAGTCTGCCCAGAAATCCTTCATATGAATGTGATGGGGCTCTGAAGCCCAGGGCAGTGCCATTGCAATCCTTCCATGCGGATCAAAAATTTTCTGTGCTAAGTAAAATTTCTGCAAGTTGTAGCTTTTCAACTCATTGTCTGCCTCCTTTGTAGCAGCCAGACTGCATGTGTAGTTCCCACAGGTGATTGGGAATGGAATATTTGGTATCTTTTTCAAGGCAAAGAGGGCATGCACCTCCATTATTTTCCTGTAGTATTCCAAGAGCATGATCTTTTCCCCACAGTGTTTGGGCAACAAGTAGGGTTTCCCAGAGAAGCCGATGACCCTAATGTAGGTGTGTTGTTGGAACTGAATGTAATAATGTTCATAACTATGGACCAAATTCATTGCCTCTGAGGATAGGCGGTATATGACATCCTAGGTGGGTGTAAGGAGATGATAATAAATGAATGCGTCATTTACTTGGAAAAAATTGGGGAAGCTGGCCTCCCATTGAACTTGTGGGAAATGGTCCCATGGTGCCTTTTGTTCCAGGCCAATCCTGAGCATGTCATCTTTAAGTAGGCTATGGGCGTGGGGTCTCTACTATGCCAAGGCCCATAAAACATAAGAAGACATGTAAAATTTCTTCTTCCTGTTTAGTTGAAGGAACTGGGAGTCGACATGGTTAGAAATTGTTGTTGCCCAGTCAAAGTATCCTCCCTTAGTGGAGATGCCGAGGAGGAAGTAATACATCCATTTAGCAAAATATTGGGTAGAGGGCTGCCCAAAGACCCTGGCCAATGCTATCATCCCCATCTAAATGCTCTCTTTAAACTTGGAGCGGGGAATTTCTATCTTCATCCTTTTGGGGTCCCTCTTTAGAACCTTGAGCCAATGGATTTTTATATATACCTGGGTGACATCCTCTAGCTATGTGAATTGGTCCAAGGCATCAGTCCTTGTAACCACTGAGGCCTTGGCAAATTGTGGGATTCCTAGACTTGCCTAGAATATGGCTGGGTCAAGGGATACCAGAGGAGTAGGGTATCCGGTTGGTTCTACAGCCGTGAGCATAACAGCCCAAATAGAAGAGTTGTAGTTGGTGGCCAATGTCAAGATAAGCTCTAGAGATTGCACGGAGCATAGGAAATAAGCCACCTTGAGGATTCCGGAGTCCCCGACATTGATTGCTAACTGATCTCCAGCCTATCGTTGGATGTACATTATTTTCACTAAGGCCTGCATTTTTGACCATGTCCCGATGCTGGTGTCAGTAATAAGTTTGACCTTGGACTCGATCTTTGAGCCCATAATGACATTGTCTTGCATGAACTTCATGGTCAGGGGCTTCTTCTCTAGGGCCTTCTCCATCTTGGACTTTACTGCTGCCCTAGTGGCTGCCACGGAAGGTAGCTATGGACTTCCAGGTGGAGAGGATGCGGATGCTTCAGACATGCTTAGGAAATGAACTCTAGGAATCTGCAAAGCAAAGCGACCATCAGAACATATTAATGAAAATAAATATTTTGGGGTCTGGAGATCTTACCACCGTGATGCTTTCTTTTCCTGAAAAGTTAGTTTCATTCAAAAATAGCCGAAAAGAAAACGCATCACAAACTTAGGATTTTTATTAAACATCTGGGTCTGGGGATTTATCACACTTGGTAAAGACATGGGATAGATGATGGTAGGAGACCCGGAGCCTAGAAAAGTAACCATTGGTGAGGACGTATAAAAAGGCAAGTCATCAAGCCCACGTGGGTGCCACATGCGTAGGTATTAAATGGAAGTTATGGTGATGACGGTGGAGCCAACTATCCAAATGCGTGAAAAGTGAAGGCCACTTGGCTAGAATTAATTGTGTGCATGGGACATAAATGAGGGTCTGACAGGTTTTATGGAAGAGAGAGAAAATTGCCTATTTGAAATCGGCCAAGAGTCAAGTTTCAAACAGGTGGTTTTCTGCCCTAAAATGAGTTCATGGGATGGAAAACCAGCAACACAAGTGACTTGACCACCTTGTCACGCCACCTGGAAGGATATACATGAAAGCTAAGGGATATATACATAGGAATGGAGGGATATACAAAGACTCTACATAAATATACACACATATACAATGCGGAACGACGTCCACAGGAAACCAGGCAAGGCATAGATTATAAATAGCTATCTACATATTCTATAGACCAACCACTTCTGTGTAGAGGGCGGACAACCCTCTGGCAGAGCCAACCCACCAACGGGTGGCAAAACTAGAAAATAGAAGACAGACAAAACAGAAATGACAAACGAAAGCAAGACAAGGAAACACCAACCAAACGAAAAGAAAAGAAGCGGGAACAAAGTTACCAACCTGAGAACGCTGAAAGGTGGAGGAAAGGAAGGAGTTACCATGGGAGCTCTACAATAGCTACAATCATCAAACGGTCAGAACCCGCCACCACGAAACACTCACAATCACCTGAGAAGGATGGAGGTGTTAAGCACTGATTATCACTAACTCTCTGTAAATTACTCTGTAATCACTTTGAAATAGCTCTGAGTGCTCGAAGGTTTTAATCGAAGTAAATGTGAAAGTAACAGATAAGTTCTATTTATACCCGTGGTAAAAAGGGTAATCCTCCTCCTTCCGGCAATCTCTGGACAAGAAAACCTCCAGACCTCGGGCCCGGGGATTCCCCGCGACGATACCCTCAAGAATACCGTGGTGAAGAATCCTGGAGTCCGTAGTCTGGTTCTCGACAAAGAACAACTTCCAGGACCGGATTCCCAGAGGTGGAAAACCAAACAAACAAAACACCACAATGGGGAAGAAAACCCTAGAGAAGGAAAACAAAAAAAAAGGGAAAAAGACAAGGCAAAGCCACAAGCAAAAATAAACAAAAGAAAAAGGGGGACCCAACATTTTGCACATAAAATGTAGGGACGGGGATGCAGGGCATAACAGATAATCTTGATGAAATTGAAGCACTTATGGCTAGAAGAATACAAAGAGGCAAAGTTAAATACAAAAGTAAATTACCACTTGTTTGTTTTAATTGTAAAGAGATTGGACACTTTTCTATAAGATGTCCTAACAGAAGAAAAGATGACAGAAGTAATGACATAATATTTGATAAGAAGTCTGATAGAGGTGATTACAGAAGCCATCAAAAATCAGAAAGAAGAGATTCCTGAGACTACAAAGACAAAGGAAAGATGACCAATTATCTAGCAAAATGCAAAGATGATGATACTGATATTGAATCTGTTTAAGACATTGAGATGGTGTTTGTGGCAGTAAAAGATGATTCAGATGACGATGAAGAAAGGTATGTAGAAACTGCACTCATATCTAAAGTTAGTAAAAATGATGTCTAGATCATAGATCGTGGCTAAATTGACAATATGACCGGTGATAAGAAAATTTTTGAGACTTTTAAATACTATAAAGGTGGTTCAATAAGAATGGGTAATGACACACCTTGTCCAGTTGAAGGTAGAGGAACCATAATGTTGAATAACCAGATAAAATGTGAAAATGCTTACTGGGTAAATGGATTGAATTATAATCTATTGAGTGTTTCTCAGTTGAATAATTCAGGTCACAAAGTAGCATTTGAAAATAAGAAGGCAAAGATCTTCAATAAATCAGGAAATCTGATTGGTACCGGTGAGCCGACAAAAGGTAACTTATTCTATTTGAATGATATTGACACCACTTTTTTGATTTCTTTAAATGAAGACATATGACTATGGCACAAAAGATTGTGTCATGTAAATTTTGACAACATGGTAAAGATTAGCAAAAAGAGAAATGTCAGAGGCTTACCGACGATGAGAAAGCCCAACAAAATCATGTGTAAGAATTGTCAAAAAGGTAAAATGACAAAGTCTATTTTTAAAAGAAAAAATCCATATATCTGATGTAATTCTAGAACTAGTCCATACTGATTTATGTGGACCTATGAGGACAAAGAGATATTATGGAGATAGATATTTTATTCTCTTTTTTGATGATTACTCTAGAATGATGACAATCATGTTTCTAAAAGATAAATTAGAAGCATTTAAGATGTTTAAATGGTATAAGGAAATGTTTGAGAAGAAAAGTGGTAAGGAGTTAAAATGCTTAAGGTCAGATAGAGGAGGGGAATTTATTTCAGTTGAATTCATTAAATTTTTTAATGAACAAGGAATCATAAGATAGGTCTCTGTACCAAGAACACCATAACAAAATGGAATTGCTGAAAGAAGGAACATATCCATAGTTTATTGTGCAAGGAAAATGATGATAGAGAAAGGGATCACCTAAATCTTTTGGAGAGAAGCTATCAATATTTCTTTTTACACATTGAACAGAGTACAATTAAAGAAAGACACCAAACAGACACCTTATAAGCTATGGTATGGATACACACCCAATGTAAGTTATTTCAAAATTTTTGGCAGTCAGTGTTATATATTAAAAGATGATAGAAATGGAAAACTTGACTCCAAGAGTGATGAAGAAATATTTCTAGGGTATTCTACCAAGAGCAAGGCTTATAAATGTCTAAATAAAGCCTCTAACAAAATTGTTGAAAGTGCAAATGTAAACATAGATGAATTTGTAGACAAGAATGAAAAGGAAAATACTAAGGAACCAGAGGACTAAAATATGTCTACTTATAATGAGGGACCCAACACTCTACCCAACCAATAATGTAGAGCTCCCGAGCAACAGATCATTGCACCCGAGAATCAGGCTACAAATACCAACGATCAAAATATTTCTCAAGATGATGCACAAAGTGATGAAGAATAGAATGAAGAAGAAAATGATGATCAATCTTATAGACAAAGAGTTGAACCTATACTTGCAAGATAAGTAAGAAGGAACCATCCACAAAACCATATCATAGGATATTAAAAGGCTGATATGAGAACCAGAAGTAAGTCTCTAAATACAAGATGTCTTATTTGTGATTATGAACCAAAATCTGTCAATGCTACACTTGATAATGATGAATGGATAAGTTCTATGAATGAGGAGATTGAGTAGATAGAGAAAAACATGACATGGACACTTTTACTGAGACTAGATGACAAAAATGTCATCAGTAAAAAATAGATCTTTAGGAATAAGCTGAATGAGAATGGAGAAGTCACCAGAAATAAAGAAAGACTAGTATGCAAGGGGTATGCATAAGAAGAAGGAATTGACTATGGAGAGACCTTTTCACCCATTGCTAGGCTAGAACGAGTGAGAATATTACTTTCTTATGCTACATGTAAAGGATTCAAGGTATATCAAATGGATGTCAAGTCTGCATTCCTAAATGGAATACTTGAAGAAGAGGTATACATTGAACAACCAGAAGGGTTTGTTGATCCAGACAAGAGGGACATAGTATGTAGACTACACAAAGCCTTGTATGGATTGAAACAAGCACCCCGAGCCTAGTATGAAATACTTCATTCCTATCTTAAAAGTATTGGATTTTTAGGGACTAGTGATAATAGTAATCTTTATTTGAAGGAAGATAGTGAAGCTAACATTTTGATTGCTGAGATATTTGTTGATGAAATCATATTTGGAGGCAATGATATGCTATGCAAATCATTTGGAAATGAAATGAGAAAATATTTTGAGATGTCTATGTTTGGAGAGATCAAGTTCTTTCTTGGTCTGCAGATCATGCAACAAGATGAAGGTATTTTCATACACAATCCAAGTACATCAAAGAAGAACTAAAAATATTCAAAATGGAAGAATCCAAACCAGTTGGAACACCAATGGAAACTAGATGTAAGTTGAAAAAGGAAGACAAGTAATCATAGGTAAATAAAACTTTGTACAGATCAATGATTGGAAAACTCATGTATGTTGTACATACTAGACCAGATATTGCACATGCAGTAGGAATAGTTGCTAGATTTTTTGCTAATCCTAGGGAATCAAATATGACTAATATGAAAAGAATCCTAAGATATCTAAAGAACACCGAGGAATATGGCTTATGGTATAAGAGTGAAGGAAAACTTGAACTTAAGGTCTTTACCGATGCTGAATGGGGTTGAAATATTGATGACCGAAAGAGCACAACTAGAGGGGAATTCTTTATGGGTGACAGACTTGTTACATGGATCAGCAAGAAACAAGGATGCACCTCTCAATCTACTACTGAGGTAGAGTATGTTGCTGTTGTTGCAAATTTCTCAAATATTTCATGGATCAAACAATTACTGGAAGGTATGCATATGAAAATTTTAGAGCCAGTAATTATCTACTGTGATAATACAAGTGCAATAAACATTTCCAAGAATCCAGTCATGTATGCTAAAACAAAGCATATTTCCATCAAGTATCATTATTTGAGAGAACAAGTTTAGGCAAAGGAGGTGATACTTGAGTATGTGCAATCAAAGGAACAATTGGCTGATATCTTCACCAAGCCACTACC
>MU226322.1:50631-82475 GCA_018584345.1 Thuja plicata
GGTAGTAAGATTAGCATAAAGCCTATTGACAGTCAAGAGACTGATTCAAGGATGGTAGCATAGATGCCAGATACTAAGTGACAACCTATGTATAAAAATCCTCTAACAAGGTCACACTTAACTATGTTTTTGTAACCTTTAATAGGGTTGGATCCTAACAGGGCTCACTTCAGAAGAGTGAAAATTTGGGGTACCAATCCCAGTGGTTTTTCCCTTAATAGGGCTTCCACATTAAAATCCTTGTGTTATATGTGTATGGCTTATTACTTTATTGTTTTACATTCTACATATGCATTTATGGATTGATTGGTTTACTCTACATATTTACTAAGTATCGATAAATATAGTTTATTGCTTATCGGTTATCAAGGAGAATAAGGACAGACAAGGTAAACCAATAGATAGTTATTTGTTTCACATATTTCAAAGGCATACATCTTGTTAGGACTTAATAATTTGAGAAGTATTGATTGGTGGATTAAAGTTTAAATTGGATAAATTTGAGGCCACTGATTCACCCCCACTCTTAGTTATTACTAACAATTGGTATCAGAGCTTGTGTGTTTAGAAGGAAGGTTTCAAGACCTAAGTAAAGATCACAAGATGAGCAGACGAGATGTGCCAAAGTTGAACAAGGACAATTTTGCTTCATGAAAAAGTAGGATAAAGCTTCACTTATCAGGTATTGGAAATGATATTACTCAATACTTAGATACTGCATATGTGTTTCCTATAGGACCATTGATAGTAGATCAATTGAGAGTAAAGAATGAACACAACTGCATGGTTATAGAACTCTCAGCCTCACTCTTTGATGCTGAATTTGAAGATGTCAAAGATTACAAAAATGCAAAGACAATGTGGGACAAGTTGAAACTTGTACATGGAGGTGATGCAAATGTTCTGAGAGCCAAGGCAGAAATCCTTAGAGGAAAGTTTGATGATCTTAGAATGAAAGAAGGTAAAAACATCACACAGTAGAGCACAAGAATAAAAGTAGTCAATGCTATACAAGGTGTTGGAGGTACACTTAAAGAGGAGATAGTGGTAAGTAAAATTTTAAGAACCCTATTACCTATATATGCTATTAGAGTCTCTGCTATTCAAGAAATGAGAGTAGTAGCAAATAATACAGTCACTCTTGATAGCCTGATTGGTAGACTGATTTCATTTGAGATGAATAACTTTGATAATAGTGTCTTACCAAGCTTATAGTCTGCATTCAAGTCTTCTATGAGAATAAGCAAATCTAGTCAGAGACACTCATCTAGAAGAGATAGTGAAAGCGAAAGTGAAGAAGAAGATCTAGATGAAATTGAAGCACTCATGGTGAGAAGAATGCTAAGAGGCAAAGGTAAATACAAAGGTAAGTTACCACTTGTATTTTTTAATTGTAAAGAGATTGGACACTTTGCTACAAGATGTCCCAAAAGAAAAGATGACAGAAGTGATAACAGATCTTTTGAGAAGAAATCTGACAAAGGTGATAACAAAGATTTTAGAGGTTACCAACGATCAAAAAGAAATGATACCCAAGATTACAAGGATAAAGGCAAGAAGGCTAGCTATCTAGCTGCTTGCAAAGATGAAGATACTGACACTGAACTAGATGATGATATCAAGATAGTATTTATAGTTGTGAAGGATGATTTAGATGAAGATGAAAGGTATGAAGAGACTACACTCATATCTAAGATTAGTAAGAATGATATCTGGATTATAGATAGTGGCTGCACTCACCATATGACCGATGACAAAGAAAAGTTTAATATTTTTGAATACTATAAAGGTGGTACAGTAATAATGGGAAATGATTCACCTTGTCAAATTGAAGGTAAAGGAACAGTAATGCATAATAACCTGATTAAATGTGAAAATGCTTATTGGGTAAAAGGATTGATTTATAATCTGTTGAGTGTTTCTCAGCTGAATAATTTAGGTCATAGAGTAGCATTTGAGAACAAGAAGGCAAATATCTTCAAAGACTCAGGAAAACTTTACCGGTGAAAAAACCAAAGGTAACTTATTCTATCTGAATGATACTAACCCCACTTGCTTGATGACTAGAAATGAATACATATGGTTGTGTCACAAATGGTTGTGTCATGTGAACTTTGACAACATGATGAAGATAAGCAGGAAAAGAAGTGTAAGAGGCTTACCGACGATGACAAAGCCAGACAACATCATGTGCAAGAATTGTCCAAAAGGTAAAATGACAAAGTCTAGTTTCAAAAGCAAAACCCATACATCTGATGATATTCTAGAGTTAGCCCATACTAATTTATGTGGACCTATGAGGACAAAGAGTTATTATGGAGATAGATATTTTATTCTCTTTGTTGATGCTTACTCTAGAATGATGACAGTCATGTTTCTAAAAGAAAAATCTGAAGTATTCAAGATGTTTAAATGGTATAAGGCTATGGTAGAGAAACAAAGTGGTAAGGATCTGAAATGTTTAAGATTAGTAAGAAGAGGAGAATTTATATCAGATGAATTCACTAATTTCTGTAATGAGCATGGTATAAAAAGATAAGTTTCTGCACCAAGAACACCACAGAAAAATGGGATTGCTGAGAGAAGGAACAAATCAATAGTTGATTGTACAAGAACACTGATGATAGAGAAGGACATCACCCAGATCTTCTAGAGGGAAGCTGTTAGCACTACTATTTATACACTTAATAGAGTACAATTAAGAAAGGACTTAAAGAAGACTCCTTATGAGATATGGTATGGTAAAACACCCAATGTAAGTTACTTCAAAAATTTTGGCAGTCAATGTTATGTCTTAAAAGATCAAAGAAATGGAAAGCTAGACACCAAAAGTGATGAAGGTATTTTTTTGGGGTATTGTACCAAAAGTAAAGCTTTTAAATGTCTACTCAAGGCTTCTAACAAAATAGTTGAAAGTCCAAATGTTAAGATTGATGAATTTGCAGAAAAGAATGAGCTAGAAAGCACAAAAGAACTAGAGGACTACAAAAAGTTTGTATACAATAGAGAACCCACAAATCTACCTGAGCAACAGTACTTAAATCTAGAACAGCAGAATGTTGCAACTGACGGTCAGAATGTTGTTACCGACGGTCAGGATAATGATCAAGATAATGTGCAAGGTAATGAAGATCAAGCTAAAATACAAAGAGATATACCTATACTTGTAAGATATGTAAGAAGGAACCATCCAGAGGACTAGATCATAAGAGATAAGAAATCTAGTACAAGAACAAGAAGTAAGTCTTTAAACTCAAATTGCTTAATTTGTGAGTTTGAACCAAAATCTGTCAATGCTACACTAGACAATGAAGAATGGATAAGTGCTATGAATGATGAGATTGAATAGATTGAGAAAAACAAGACATGGTCACTTGTGCCTAGACCAGATGACAAGAATTTCATCTGTACAAAATGGATATTTAGGAACAAATTGAACGAGAATGGAGAAGTCACAAGGAACAAAGCAAGACTAGTATGCAAGGGGTATGCACAAGAAGAAGGTATAGACTACGGAGAAACCTTTGCACCCATTGCTAGGCTAGAAGGAGTTAGAATTCTACTTGCTTATGTTGCTTACAAAGGATTCAAAGTATATCAAATGGACGTCAAGTTAGCATTCCTTAATGGAATACTTGAAGAAGAGGTATACATTGAGCAACCAGAAGGGTTTGTGGATCCAAACAAGAGGAACATGGTATGTAGACTTCACAAATCCTTGTATGGATTAAAACAAGCTCCCAAAGCCTGGTATGAATGACTTCATTCCTATCTAATAAGTATTGGATTCATAAGGACTAGTGAGAACAATAATCTTTATTTGAAAGAAGATACTAATGCCAACACTTTGATTGCTAAAATATTTGTTGATGACATCATATTTGGAGGCAATGATATGCTATTCAAATCATTTGCTGATGAGATGACCAAGGAATTTGAGATGTATATATTTGGAGTGATCAAACTCTTTCTTGGTCTGCAGATCATTCAACAAAGTGAAGGTATTTTCATTACACAGTCCAAATACATCAAAGAAGTCCTAAAAATATTCAAGATGGAAGATTCCAAACCTGTTGGAACACTGATGGCTACTAGATGCAAATTAACAAAGGAAGACAAGAAAACAAAGGTAAAGTAGACTCTATATAGATCAATGATAGGAAAACTCATGTATGTTGTACACAGTAGACCAGATATTGCACATGCAGTAGGAATTGTTGCTAGATTTTCTACTAACCCCAGGGAATCACATATAACTATTGTGAAAAGAATTCTAAGATATCTGAAGAATACTGAGGAATTTGGCTTATGGTATAGAAGAGCAGGCAAATTTGAACTAAAAGTGTTTACCGACACTGATTGGGCTAGAAATCTTGATGACCAGAAGAGCACAACTGGAGGAGCATTCTTTATGGGTGACAGACTTGTCACATAGATTAACAAGAAGCAAGGATGCATCTCTCAGTCCACTGCAAAAGAATAATATGTTGTTGTTGCTGCAAACTACTCAAACATTGCATGGATTAAATAGTTGTTGGAAGATATGCATATGATGATCATAGAAACAATAGTTATCTATTGTGATAACACCAGTGTAATAAATATTTCTAAAAATCCAGTCATGCATGCCAAGACTAAACACATTTCCATCAAGTATCATTATTTGAGAGAACAAGTTCAAGAAAAATAGGTCATACTTGAATATGTGCAATCAAAAGAACAATTGGCTAATATCTTCACCAAGCCACTGCCCAAGGATACATTTGAGTACCTGAGAAAGAGACTAGGGGTCAAACCCATGTCTAACAGTTAGTAAAAGGACTAAAGGTTGCATCAACTATATATTATCAGAATATCAATCATGATTGATGCAAGCAGAAGCTGAACTTCATAGCTACATCTATATATAGAAAGGTATATATCAGAACTGAGCACAAGAGAAAATTGTTATATTGATGATGGATAAGGGAAATTCAAGGAATATATTATGGATGGAAGAAATTTTTTGATAGAATGTCAGATATTTGTAAAATATTTTCTTAAAATTGTTGTCAAAGGGAGAAAATGTATCCATATTATCATCAGAAACTATTCATTATTAGATTACTCCAAACAGGGAGAGATCATATCCAAAGGGAGAGAATTTGTATAAAAGTTGCAAATAAAAGACAAAGACATCAAAGAAGTAGAATAGTCAAAGAGGACACAAAACATCATAAGAAGAACTGCAAGAAACAAATCTAAGCTTACACAGAGCTTACCGGCGGTCAGACATTTTTATCAGTTATCAAAACAAATTGTTTTGTAATTTAATGAATCTCAACAATTGTATTTCATATTGTATCAGAAATATTATAGTATGATAATATAGCATGTTGCCATCAATGCCAAAGGGAGAGATTGATGACATGTAACTGATTAAATGGTTGACTATATTAAGTTGAAGATGATGCAAGAAATTAAATCAGTTAATGGTTTGTATTGTCATTAATGTCAACTTGATATCATCTGTATGGTCATGCCAAAGACTTTAGAGAATAAATAGAACAGAGGTTATGCTTTTAGCAATGCATAAAATTCAAGTATTCACTAAGTGACAGACCACACCAACGGAGTACACACCATCGGTAAAGACAGAGATAAAAGTCACAGTGATGTCCGAAAAGCAAAAGACAGTGTTGCCCGATGAAGTAGAATCACAGGATGCCCGACGAGCTAAAAATAGTGTTGCCCAGTGAACAAGATCCAATGATGCCCGACGGATGGAGATCCTAAAGCCAACTGAAGCTGCACCGACAGAACTGGCAGGTGTCACTGGCGACAAACTACAGAATTGACCGATAGAATAGAGAGATTAGAAAATGACAAAATATCTAGCTGGCAGAGCTAAAGGATAGACTTAACTGGTTGTTTTATTTTCTTTATTCAACCACCGTTAAGTAATTGATTTAAATATGCTTTATATAGTTGGAAAGAAGATAACTATGAGATAAATCAGAAGTTAAAGCCATAAATCAATTTGGCTGGATTGTTTTTCAAGCCAAGAATCAAGAATCAAGAACCTAGAATTAAGGGATATCATGTCTATTTAAGAGACAAGAATAATTCATTCCCGTAAGCAATCAGATACATGGGGGAGTGAATTGATAGAAGATGTTGAAGAGAAACTGATGAAGGATAAACTTCATGCAGTCCTGATCAATCAAGCTAAGGGAGAGCTAAAGAATTCTGCAGACACCGACACATAGTGAAGCATAGCATCATAGAGAAGAAAAAGTTAAGTACAAAGGAATTGAATTGATACATTGATCAGAAAGATATTGTAAGTAAATAGATCTGAAAATCTGCAATTTAGTTGCATTAGAAACAAGTCATTTTGTTTCAGTTTAGCCATTGAAGCATTAAGTCTCTTAGCAGAGCAAGACTTAACAGTCTTTTATAATTGAGGTATATCCTAACAGATTACCAAAAGGTTGACTCATGATAGTAGCATCGGTCTTACCTAAAGCCTATTGACAGTCTAAGAAGGAGGCTGATTCAAGGATGGTAGCATGATTAGCATAAAGCCTATTGACAGTCAAGAGACTGATTCAAGGATGGTAGAATAGATGCCAGATACTAAGTGACAACCTATGTATAAAAATACTCTAACAAGGTCGCACTTAACCATGTGTTTGTAACCTTTAACAGGGTTGGCTCCTAATAGGGCTCACTTCAGAAGAGTGAAAATTTGGGGTACCGGTCCCAGTGGTTTTTCCCTTAACAAGGTTTCCACATTAAAATCCTTGTGTTATATGTGTATGGCTTATTAATTTATTGTTTTACATTTTACATATGCATTTATGGATTGATTGGTATACTCTGCATATTTACTGAGTATCGGTAAATATAGTTTACTGCTTATTGGTTATCAAGGAGAATAAGGACAGACAAGGTAAACTGACAGACAGTTATTTATTTCACGTATTTTAAAGACATACATCTTGTTGGGACTTAATAATTTGAGAAGTATTGATTGGTGGATTAAAGTTTAAATTGGATAAATTTGAGGCCACTGATTCACCCCCCTTCTTAGTTATTACTAACAATTGGTATCAGAGCTTGTGTGCTTAGAAGGAAGGTTTCAAGAATATTATCAGAATATCATTCATGTTGAAGCAAGAAGAAAGATGAACTTCAAAGAGACATCCATACACAGTAAGGTATTTATCTACTCCAAGCACCATAGTTATTACCAATGGAATGTGGAATTCAAGGAATATATTATGGATAGAAAGGATTCATTTGACATTACTATCAAATACTTGTTTTGTAAAATCTGTGTTTGCAAAGATGCTTTTTTGGCATTAATGTCAAAGGGAGAGATTTTATCCATTATCATCTCAGGAAGAGATCATATCCAACGAAGTATCCAAAAGGAGAGAAGTAGTCAGAAAGGGAGAGAAAATAGAAAGAGAGAGAAAACATCAAAAGAAAAGAACAGTCAAAGGGAGAGAGTTTGACACAGAAGGAGAACACATCACATCAGAGAAAGAATGATTCTACATCTATCCAGTGAAGGGATTGAAGACAGAAAGAAATCTGCAAGAATCAAATCAAAGCTATTTGAGCTTACCAAAAGCTAGAAATTTGTATAAGTTACATTAGAAAAGCTTGATGAAGCTGTATATTTCATATTATATTAGTAATAGTATAGTATGATAATGTAGTATGTTTCCATCAATGCCAAAGGGAGAGATTGATGACATGTAATTGATTGAATGTTTGAAGATGTTAAGTGGATGATCATGCAAGGCATTAAATCAGTTAATGCATTGTATTTTCATTGATGTCAACTTGATTTAATTTGTATGGTCATTGAAATACTGCCAAATACTTTAGAGAACCGATGAATCAAAGGCTATGCTATCAGTAATGCATACAAGTCAAGTATTCACTAAGTGACTGTATACACTGACAGAGTGCACACTGATAGTTAGAATAAAAGAGAAGAGTCACAATGTTACTCGATGAGCTAATGCACAACATTATCAAAGAGTAGAGTTACAGTGTTGACCGATGAGCAAAGAACAGAGTAACCTGAAGAAAAGAATTTCAGTGTTTCCCAATGGAAAATACAAGGATGGAGATCCCAATGACAACTAAAGTCATATTGACGGAACAGTCAGTTATCACGAATGACTAACTAAAGTGTTGACCGACAGAACAGAGAGTTTAGAAAATCACAAAATGCTTAGCTGTCAAGAAGATAAAGATAGAGTTAAAGGATACTTATCATTGTTTTAATCATCCAGATAAAGCTAGAGATAAGTAATTGATTTAAAGTGGATTTGTCTAGTTGGCAAGAAGATCTCTTTGAGATAAATCAAGAGTTTTCTTTAAATCTATTGGAGATAATTGTGAAATATGCCAAGAATCAAGAAAGCCAAGAAAAGGGGAAATCATGTCTATATAGAGACAAACCCAATTCATTATGAATGGGCGGATTAGGTGAGGAGAAAAAAAAGAAGATGAAAGATGCTAAAGAAAATCTGAAGGAGAAGAAAGTCTTCATTCAGTCTTGATCAACAAGATGAGGAAAGAGCTAGATTTTGTAGACACCGATGAACAGTGAGACAAGCATCATAGAGCAGAACAATGTGCAGCAAAGATATAAGTGATTATATTAATTAGAGAGGTAATGGAATTACAATAGATCTAAAAATTTGCAATTGAGTTGTATGTATGAATATATCATTAGTGTTTCCATTTAACCATTGAAGCATAAAGCCTCTTAACTGAGCAGGACTTAAAAGTCTTTTACAATTGAGATACATCCCAAGGAGTATCAAAAAGTTTGATCACAAAAGTAGCATTGGATATGCTTGATACCTATTGATAGGCTGAGAGAGTTTGATCAAGGATGGTAGCATTAGATTCCAGATACTAGTTGACAAACTATTTCTAAATCCTCTAACAAGGTCACACCTAACAGTGTGTTTGTAACATTTAACAGGGTTGGCTCCTAACAGAGCTCACTTTAGAAGAGTGAAAATTTTGGGTACCGGTCCCAGTGGTTTTTCCCTTAACAGGGTTCCACATAAAGATCCATGTGTTATGTGTTAATGGTTTATTACTTTACTATTTTACATTTCACATATGCATTTCTCAATTGATCGGTATACTTTGCATATTTACTGTGTTTCGGTAAATAGTTAACTACTTATCGGTAATCATATAGAAGAGAGATTAGAAAAGTAATCAGACAAGTATAAAATTGATTAAATTATTTTATGGCATTCATCTTGTAGGACAAAAGATAACTAGAGACATAATTTGTGGTTATAAGTTTTAAGGGTTGATTTAAGGATAAATTTTTGAGGCCACTGATTCACNGGCCACTGATTCCCCCCCCCCCCCCCCCCTCTTAGTTATTACTAACATCATGAGGGTTCTTAAGTTCATTCTTAATAAAGGAATCATCAAAATACTCATGAATGAAGAAGTCATACATGTTAAAAGAAAAGTAAATGAAAAACATGATGCAATTATTTTTATATTTTTCAAAGATAAATGATATGCAAGAAAATAATTTTTTTGATATTTTTTTTCTCTTTTATGATGAAAGAAAAACTAGATCTAACTAATAAGAATAACAAAGAAATCATGAAATGTAATTTCAAAGCATGAAAAGTAAACCTAATCACTAGATGAAAAGTTTTTGATATATTTGAAAAGTATGCTAGATCTAACTAGCCTAGACAAAAGGCATATAAAACATGAGAGGGTCTGGTCACCAAAATGTATATGAAGAAATGGTTATCAATGATAGATTCCCACTTCACTAATACATTTGGAATTAGGGTACCCTCACCTATAGGATAGATTTGGAAATTAAAACCAAGTAAGGAGTGGTACAAACACAAGATCTGGGTACAAATAGAAAATTAATCTACAAATTCATTCTCCTTTTCTCATTTCTAGGTGCACAGATTCTAATCTCTCTTTCTTGTATCCGCTTTCATAGATAAGTAGGGAAATTAAGCATAAATGCATTCAAATATTGGAATTACCCAAGATAATTCCCAAGAGAGAAATGAATTTTGTGATTGGAGGAAAAATATGGGAGGATTCATAGAGATTATATCCTACCTCAATTTTTGTGCAAGTGGAAAAGGGAAAAGCAAAGGAGGATGTAATTAGATCCTATCTTGACTTTTACACAATCTAAAGAGAGAAAGTGATCAAATTTGAATTAGATGTTCACTAAATATAATTATAGTGCAAATGAACTAATGATGGTGCTAAACAACCATTAAATTTTAGAGTATACAAATGCTTATAATTTAAGATGACAGATTAACATGGATAAATTTTAAAACTATAACTCTTATGCATTTTTGTCATTAAGAAGGTAGTTTAGAGATAAGTTCAACCATGATACTAAGTTCAACAAATTATCAAACAATACACAATAACCAAGTTTTTAAATGAATTAACCATGAATAGACACTTGAAAAGGACAACAAAAACATAGAAAAAATAGAGCCATTACTTGGGCTCATCATTTCCCCCCACCTAGCTTCTTTCTTGTCTTACAAAAAGTGAAAAATTTGTAGCTCTAGAATTAATCCTATAATCACCAAGAGTAACCTATCCTATTCCTCCATGAGCTAGGATCCAATATAATCCTATATATTTTTCCAATATTTCCCACCTATCATTTTCTATATCCTCATTGTAAGCATTTTTTGTTGTCCTTGCAACTTGGCAGTGGTTATAAAAATATTGGCGGTTGAAAGATAAGAGAAAACCAATCATCCTGCTTGGTCTTTGATAGTTGTATATACTTGCATTCCCTTATGATAGCTACATATTAGTTTGGAAAAGAATAAGGTTATTCCCTTTTAATCTCTTCTGGAAAACTATTACATTATTGCACCAAGTGTCCAATCACTGACTGTCCCTCAGTAGGAGCCATTCATTCATATTCCTAAAATGTTTCCTTCATCAGAGGAAAAATATTCTATTTGGTGTCTTTGGATAAAATATTTTTCCAATCATAGTAGAGAAAATTGGTTTATTAGACTCAACCCTTACTTGCAGTGGAGTGCTATCTTCAGCTTCCCTATGTGCCCTAAATGGTTTCCCCCAATTGTGTTGATTCTGAATTCTTGATATGAACACTCTGAGATGAATATCCCCAATATAGAGAACATGATCCCAATTAGTATCTTTTGAGATAGCATAATTATGAAGGTAGAATTCTCAAAGAAATTTTTTAATGACTACATGAGAGGTTTAACAAGCATTGTATAACTCTTGAGGAGTTTCTAGAGAAGGATTCAAATCCCTAATAATTCTCATAATATTGTAGGAAAGATGAAATTCCTTTAGATACATGGGACATACCCTAGGTGGCATCCTACATTCCATGATTTTAGGTACTATTGAACCTACATCATCTACTTTAGTTTCAACCTTACAATCTCCTCTTCTTTCCTTTCAATCTCCCTCTACAACTATAAATTTTCACTTTCCCATTTACTCTGCTTATACAACATGTCTTTGTGAAAATATAAAGCCATAGCATGAAATGTGAGGGAAAAAGGAGGTTTTGGATATGAGATCCTTTTTATATTACCTTCCCTACTTGTGGTTGGTACCTTCTCTCCCAGCTACTCTATAGCAGTAATAAGCTCATCAAGACTTTGCAAACCATGGTCTTCCTATGGTTGAGATTCCTCCATAAACAAATTCTCATCCTCATGAGGAAATTATTCTCCTACTTCATCTTCGAACTCACCCTCCTCTTTAGATATATCCTTTTGTTCAACATATGTAGGGGGTGGTGAATTCTCTCTCAGAGGATTGCTAGAAGGCAACTCTTCTTCCTGAGAGGAGGTATGAGGAGATTATGATATTTCTATGTGAACACTATCACTAGAACTTCTAGGCCATGTTTCCTTCCTATGTTTCCATCTAAGTTTGTGGCTTCTCCTCTGTGGTATTTCCTCTGCAGCCCTAGGAGGTTTATGTTTACTTGATTTCCTGGTTGATTTCTTTGCTCGCATAGATGCTATAGGAGCATCTATTCTCTCAATTTTCTGCTTCTTAGGACTAGGGGTAGTCTATTCAATTTTCTATTTCTCTTCTTCATCTCCCCTAATTTCAACTTCCTTAGCCTTCCCTTTTTTATTCCTATAAGTAGTCCTAGTTCTAATTAGGGTTTGTGTAGATGTGTTAACACTAGGGTTTTCTAAGGGACTAGATTTAGTACTAATAGAGGAAGGTTCAAGAAAATGTTCCTTGGCTATAGAATATTATAATACAAGAGATGCCCTAGATGAGGATCCCCCCATAGTCTTTTTAACAACCCCTTCTTAGGTGTTAGTTTAGTGGGTTAACGGTTGATCAATCAACCCCACATTCTCAATCTGAAACCTCCTAATTCTAACAAATTATTTGCAGGATATTAGAGAAGCATCACTTACACAATTTCCACTAAAATCTAAAGCAAATAATGATGGGTCACAAAATTTGGCATACCTTTCTAAGTTTCCACTATACTGATGGAGAGAAGATTTTATAGAACATTCGTCACATTAATTAATCTTCCATGCCACATATGACTTAGTTTGAAATTAATTGAGTATAGGAATTATTACCTCCCCTCACATCTCAAATGCTTCATGATATACACAACCACATGGCTCTATTTAGGGAACAAAGAAACCCTTCTGGTTCCTTGTTTATCAACAACAAGTTGAGGACCATCAAGATGAGTTAATGGAGCCCTTACACTTTGAGTATCTTTATTCAAGGGTACTCTTATCCCCCTGCAAAAAACCTTTTCACCTCTACAATTAATTCCTCTAAAGTAATAAGCTTCAATACATCCACTCTTTCCTCTCCATTCAAAAATGTTCAAGAAAATTCTGAGGCTATCTCATCATTATACTCATGCAACCTTAGAAAGTAGTCCAAATATCCATAATTACTAAATTCTAGCTCACACAGAGGGTCTTGAAGAAGAGAATCATGAACCGAGGGTTCATAGAAAAATGGTGGACACCCCATAGTGATACTAAGCTCTCAAGCTAAGAATTTACAGATAAAATGATGTGGAATCCTTCTGAAATCAATAATTTTAGAAAAATGAAACCCAAAATTCAATCTTAACAACCTTCCTGTAACCTTTCTACAATGAAGAAATCTAAATAGAACCGTGTATGTATCCTTCATTTGTTTAATACAATTGCAATTAAATATTCAAAGTTATGACACCTCAAAGAAAGACAATCACATTTGAAATGGAAGAAACAAGATATATGATGAAAAGTACAGAAGGACATGACAACCTTAAGATTTCAAATTGCATGAATGGTCACATCAAAATCTAAATAAAAAAATAAATAAATAATAAAATAACATTGTAGTGACATATTGGCACAAAAAAATTCTCTCACCTGACGTGGATATGACATATAATTGTACTCCCCCAACCTAAATATTCATAAGTGCCCACACATGCAGAGGTGAAAGTATAAGACTTAGAAAGGTAGCTATGCAATTTAATCATTTGAAGTAAGTTACGGGGAAATAAATGAATTCTATGATTAATGAATGCACATAAGTTAAGTGTGTGTACTTGAATGTTTTCCATAAATGCACATTGAGTAAAGGATAAAGTCAACTAGTAAATGCAATTGACTTCCATGCAACTGTTAACATGATGAAAGAATGAAATGAAGTGAAAAGGTTGATGAGGTGGAAGACAAGTGGAGTGATACGAAGGTGAAAACATTATTATGAAGAAACGTACAACCAAAGGATGTGAGAGTATTTATTATGAGTTCATGAGGATAGAGATATAGGAAGAAGGTGGGACATCGAGTTCCCCTCCTTTTTCTGCAAGAAGTGCAAACTAGCTATGATTTGAAAACTATTGCATGAACTTTACTTTTGTAGGAGGCTTACGATATAACTGAAACCTATGACCATTGACAAAAAATTTAAATTGGATAGGATCAATGGTGGAAATATGCACAACACCAATTGGAAAGACTTGTATAATCTCATATGAACCTAGCCAATAAGTTTTCAACTTGCCCATATTGTCTTTGTACCTGGAATCATACAAAGTGCCCAATCACCAGTCTATAATTTCTTGTCTTTAATATACTTATCATGCCATTTTTATGCATTGATTTTGCACTATTTCTATTTTTTGCAGGTCAAATTTATTGAGTTCATCCAAATTATTCACCTATAGGATCCTTTCTTTTTGAGTTGTAGAGATATCCATATCCAGTTGTAGTGTTTTCCTAAGCATCTTGTGTTTAAATTCAACAGGAATCATAGTTTATTTTCCATATAACATATCAAATGAGGTAAATCTATTGGTTGTTTTCCATACTATCCTATAGGCCCAGACTACTTCAAGCAATCCATTTCCCCAATCCTTCTTTTGAATTGCCACTATCTTGGTTAATATGGACTCAATCTCTTTGTTTGTAATTTAAACCCACCCATTTTCTCATGGATGATAAGGAATGGATTTCCTATGCCTTATACTGTACTCATTGACTAGGGTGATCAAATTTGAATCAAATTGTACACCTTGATCATTCACAATCTTCCTTGGAATCCCATAGTGGGTAAATATTTCCTCATAAAGGAACTTTGTAACTTTGTTATCCCGAGCATGCTTCATTGGTTTGACCTCAACCCACTTAGTTACATAATAAATAAACACCAAGATGTATGATTTTCCATTTGAGGTAGGATGTATAGGTCCAAAAAATTCAAGTCACCATTTTTCAAATGTTGTAACAATCACTTGGGGATATAATGACATCTCATCTAATTTAGTGGATTTACCCATTCTTTGGCATATGTCACACTTTCTAGTATACTTGGTTGCATCCTTTTGTAGAGTAGGTCACTAGTAACCAATCTCTATTTCTATCCTTTTGGCTGAAAAATTCCCTCCATAGGGTTCATCATGAAATGCATGTAGAATTTCATTGGTTTCATCTTCTTTGACACACCGTCTCATGAATTGATTTGGCCATGTATGGAACAAACAACCAGCTATCTAGGAAAATTTGAAACTCTTTTCAACAAACAAACTTTTCTCCCTCAGAGAGAAATGAGTAGGATTTATGTTAGAAGCTATATATTCATACCAAGGTGTATAAATAACAATATAAAACTGATGCAGAGTGAATCAGTGGCTTACTTTCCAAACCTCTCAATCTACGAATTCCAACCAATCAATACCTGACACCTTAAAATTATTTATTAAATAATATTGTCCACTTGAATTCTCTTGTATTAGACACCTCAATATCCCTTCATTTGTGTAATAACATCCATGAGAAAATGTTCACTAACGCATTTGTGCAACAAGATCCATGAGATCCTTGCCTAGGATACCCTCAAATGGGATTCAACACTTTACTCCACACAATAATGGCTCTTATTGTTTAGGAGTGTATCAAAGAGCCTTCTATAGTCTAAAAAAACACTTTCCAACTCATACATATGAGGTTTATGAGACCTTGTGGGTAATTGGATCAAACTGCTCCAAACAGGCCTAATCCTCTACTAGGTCTTCCTAATGAGAATTTTGGACATAATTTTATAAAACCTCAAAGGAATTGAAAAACCAATGAGTGTTATAAGTACAATTTTTGACAAAATTTAAGTTTCCAAAGGATTGATTCCCAAATCCTTCATAAGATGACCTAACCCACCAATAGGTCTCCTAGGTCTAATAGGCCTATTTGACACTTTTACAAAGGAACTACCCTTCAGATGTCTGATACCAAAAATAAAACACCAAAAAAAACTTCAATGGACTTAAAATACATCCTTGAAACCTTTTTATTTGACAGATCCACTCCTTTCTTGTGACTATTTCAAACTTTACTTCAAAATTAAGCCGATCACATATAGGATGCCTAACCAAGGCTTAAATGTTCTCCCATGTACTAGATCTCCCAGGTCTTATATTATGGAAACATAAAATAAATCCTCTCTCCTTTCATCCCCCAAGTGGTTGTTAGATTCCCATGGTGGGATTGCAAGAAAAGAGACAATTTGTCTTGAAATCCTGGCAGAATGAGGGTTTAGAACCAGTCTAAGAAAAATCAACTTGTAACTCCTCTAAACCTTATCAAATTAAAAAATATTACCATAGAGAGGTTCTTGGTTCACATCACCTTCATTAACAACCCTTGAGTTATCAATTACAATCCAATACACAAAGCATATGCACGGGAAATAATGAAATAACAGGAATATGCAATTTGTTTATTGCTTCAAATAGCCCAAAAAATTAACAACACCCTCCCAACGATGGATTTTGACACATTTATTGATGGCATGTAATTGATTGAATATTTGAAGATGTTAAGTTGATGATCATGAAAGGCATTAAATAAGTTGATGTATTGTATTGTCATTGATGTCAACTTGATATAATCTGTATGATCGTGGAAATACTGCCAAAGACTTCAAAGAACCGATGAATCGAAGGCTATGCTATCAGTAATGCATGTAAGTCAAGTATTCACTAAGTGACTGTATACACCGATAGAGTTCACACTGATGCAT
Source organism: Thuja plicata (assembly GCA_018584345.1). NCBI lineage: Eukaryota > Viridiplantae > Streptophyta > Pinopsida > Cupressales > Cupressaceae > Thuja > Thuja plicata. Next base: position 67,234 of record MU226322.1, read on the forward strand.
AGAGTAAAAGAAAAAGAGTCACAGTGTTACTCGATGAGAAAATGCACAACATTATTGACAAGCAGAGTTACAGTATTTCCCAATGAGAAAAACACAGTGTAACCCGACAGACAAAATTTCAGTGTTGCCCGATGAAAAAGATAAGGCCGGAGATCCCGATGACAAATGAAGTCACACCGATGGAATAGATAGTTATCACCGATGACTAACTAAAGTGTTGACTGACAAAACAGAGAGTTCAAAAAATGAAAAAATGCTTAGCTCTCAAGAGCTAAAGATAGATTTAACTGATACTTATCATTATTTTAATCAACTAAATAAAGTCGGAGATAAGTAATTGATTTAAAGCTGATTTGTCCATTTGGAAAGAAGATCTCTATGAGATAAGACTGGACATTTGCTTTAAATCTATTGGCAAGAATTGTGGAACACGCCAAGAATCAAGAAATCCAAGAAAAGGTAAAATCATGTCTATAAAGAGACAACCCCAATTCATTATGAAGTGTGGGAGAGGTGAACAAGAGAAGAGGAAATATGCTAAAGAAAATTTGAAGTAGAAGAAAGTCTTCATTCAGTTCTAATCAACAAGATAAAGAAAGAGCTAGATTTTGCAGACACTGACGAACAGTGAGAAAAGGTATAGAGCTGATTATATTGATTAGAGAGGTAATCGACTTACAATAGATCTAAAAATATATAATTGAGTTGTATGTATGAATAGATCATTAGTGTTTTCGTTAACCATTAAAGCATCAAGTCTCTTAACCGAGAAGGACTTAAAAGTCTTTTACAATTGAGATACATCCCAAGGAGTATCAAAAAGTTTGATCATGAAAGTAGCATTGGATATGCCCAATACCTATAGATAGGCCAAGTGAGTGTTTTGTCAAGGATGGTATCATTAGATTCCAGATACTAGGTGACAAAATATCTTTTAAATCCTCTAACAAGGTCACACCTATAGTGTGTTTGCAACCTTTAATAGGGTTGGCTCTTAACATGGATCACTTCAGAAGAGTGAAAAATTGGGGTATCGGTCCCAGTGGTTTTTCTCCTAACAGGGTTTCCATGTTAAAAATCCATCTGTTATTTGTTTATGTTTTATTACTTTACTGTTTTACATTTCACATATGCAATTCTAGATTAATTGGTATAGTCTTCATATAGACTGTGTTTTGGTAAATAGTTGATTGCTTATTAGTAATCACACAGAAGAGAGATTTACAAAGCAATCTGACAAGTAGTAAATTGATATAAGTATTTCAAGGCATTCATCTTGTAGGATAGAAGATAAATTGAGACATAATTTATGGTTATAAGTTTTAAGGGTTGATTTAAGGATTAAAATTTGAGGCCACTGATTCACCCCCCCTCTTAGTTATTACTAACAATTGGTATTAGAGCTTGTGTGCTTACAAGGAAGGTTTCAAGACCTAAGTTAAAGATCACAAGATGAAAATACAAAATGTCCCCAAGTTGAACAAAGATAATTTTTCTTCATGGCAGAGTAGAATAAAACTCCACTTATCAGGTATTGGTAATGATGTTACTCAATACTTAGATAATAAATATGTGTTTCCTAAAGGAGCACCAACAGTTGAAAAAATGAGAGAGAAGCATGATCACAACTGCACGATGATAGAGCTTTCTTCCTCACTCTCCGATGCTGAATTTGAAGATGTCAAAACCTGCAAGACTACAAATAAGATGTGGGAAAAATTGATGCTTGTACATGGTGGTGAAAAAAATGTTTTGAGAGCCAAGGAAGAAAGCCTTAGAAAAAAATTTGATGATCTCAAAATGAAGGAAGGTGAAAACATCACACAGTACAACACAAGAATCAAAGAGGTAGTCAATTCTATCCAAGGAGTTGGAGGTGTACTAGAAGAAGATACAGTGGTTAGTAAAATTCTAAGAACCTTACTGCCTACTTATGCTATTAGAGTATCTACCATACAATAAATGAGAGCAGTAGAAAATAACAATGTTACTCTAGACAATTTGATTGAAAGAATGATTTCATTTGAGATGAACAATTTTGATAATAGTGTCTTACCAAACATAGAGTCTGTATTCAAATCTTCTTTGAGAATAAGTAAAATAAGTCATAAAAACACTATGAGAAAAGATAGTGATAGTGAAAGTGAAGAAGAAGATCTTGATGAAATTGAAGTACTTATGGATAGAAGAATGCAGAGAGGCAAAGGTAAATACAAAGGTAAATTACCACTTGTTTGTTTTAATTATAAAGAGATTGGACACTTTGCTACAAGATGTCCTAACAGAAGAAAAGATGACAGAAGTAATGATAGGTCATTTGAAAGAAGTCTGACAGAGGTGATTACAGAAGCTACCAAAAATCAGAAAGAAGAGATACCCAAGATTACAAGGACAAAGGAAAGAAGGCCACTTACCTAGCTAAATGCAAAAAAGATGATACTAACACCGAATCTAATGAAGACATAGAGATGGTGTTTGTGGCAGTAAAAGATGATTCAGATGATGATGAAGAAAGGTATGTAGAAAGAACACTCATATCTAAAGTTAGTAAAAATGATGTCTGGATCATAAATAGTGGTTGCACTCACCATATGACCACTGATAAACAAAATTTTGAGACTTTTGAATACTACAAAGGTGGTTTAGTAAGAATGGGTAATGACACACCTTGTCCAGTTGAAGGTAGATGAACCATAATGTTGAATAACCAGATAAAATGTGAAAATAATTATTTGGTAAATGGATTGAGTTATAATCTATTGAGTGTTTCTCAGTTGAATAATTCAGGTCACAAAGTAGCATTTGAAAATAAGAAGGAAAATATCTTCAACAAATTAGGAAATTTGATTGGTACTGGTGAGAAAACAAAAGGTAACTTATTCTATCTGAATGATACTGACACCACTTGTTTGATTGCTACAAACAAAGACATATGGTTGTGGCACAAAATATTGTGTCATGTGAACTTTTACAACATGATAAAGATTAGAAAAAAGAGAAATGTCAGAGGCTTACCGATGATGACCAAGCCCGACAACATCATGTGTAAGAATTGTCAAAAAGGTAAGATGAAAAAGTCTAGTTTCAAAAGCAAAACCCATACATCTGATACAATTCTAGAATTAGCCCATACTGATTTATGTGGACCCATGAGGACAAAGAGCTATTATGGAGATAGATATTTTATTCTCTTTGTTGATGATTACTTTAGAATGATGACATTTATGTTTCTAAAAGATAAATCAGAAGCATTGAAGATGTTTAAATGGTACACATAAATGGTTGAGAAAAAAAGTGGTGAAGAATTGAAATGCTTAAGATCAGATAGAGGAGGGGAATTTATTTCAGATGAATTCACTAACATTTGTAATGAGCATGGAATCAAAAGACATGTCTCTGCACCAAGAATACCACAACAAAATGTAATTGCTAAAAGAAGGAACAGATCCATAGTTGATTGTGCAAGGACACTGATGATAGAGAAAGGCATCACCCAAATCTTCTGGAGAGAAGCTGTAAGTATTGCTATTTACACATTAAACATAGTACAATTGAAGAAAGACATAAAAAAGACACCTTATGAGATTTGGTATGGATACACACCCAATGTGAGTTATTTCAAAATTTTTGGTAGTCAATGTTATATCTTAAAAGATGATAGAAATGGAAAACTTGACTCCAAGAGTGATGAATGAATCTTTCTAGGATATTCTACCAAGAGCAAGGCTTATAAATTTCTAAATAAGGCCTATAACAAAATTTTTGAAAGTGCAAATGTAAAGATAGATGAATTTGCAGAGAAGAATGAAAAGGAAAGCACTAAAGAACTAGAGGACTACAATAGGTTTACTTATAATGAGGAACTTGACACTCTACCTAACCAACAATGTAGAGCTCCCGAGAAACAAATCATTGCATTGGAAAATCGGGATGCAAATATCAATGATTAGGATATTTCTCAAAATGATGCACAAAGTGATGGAGAACATAATGAAGGATAAAATGATGATCAAGCTGATAGACAAAGACCTAAACCTATACTTGCTAGATATCTCATAAGGAACCATCCACAAAACTAGATCATTAAAGATAAAAAGGCTGGTATGAGAACCAGAAGTAAGTCTCTAAATACAAGATGTCTTATCTGTGATTATGAGCCCAAATCTGTCAATGTTGCACTAGATAATGATGAATGGATAAGTTCTATGAATGAGGAGATTGAACATATAGAGAAAAAAAATGACATGGACACTTGTATCGAGACCAGATGACAAGAATGTCATCGATACAAAATGGATATTCAGGAATAAACTGAATGAGAATGGAGAAGTCACCAGAAATAAAGCAAGACTAGTATGAAAGGGGTCTGCCCAAGAAGAAGGGATTGACTATGGAGAGACCTTTGCACCCATTGCTAGGCTAGAAGGAGTAAGAATATTACTTTCTTATGCTACATATAAAGGATTTAAGGTATACCAAATGGATGTCAAGTCTGCATTCTTGAATGGAATACTTGAAGAAGAGGTATACATTGAGCAACCAGAAGGGTTTGTTGATCCAAACATGAGGGATATGGTATTTAGGCTACACAAAGCCCTATATGGATTGAAACAAGCACTCCAAGCCTGGCATGAAAGAATTCATTCCCATCTTATAAGTATTGGACTTGTAAGGACAAGTGAAAACAATCATCTTTATTTGAAGGAAGATACTGATGCTAACATTTTGATTGCTGAGATATTTCTTGATGACATCATATTTGGAGGAAATGATATGCTATGCAAATCATTTGAAAATAAAATGAGGAAAGAGTTGTAGATGTCTATGTTTGGAGAGATCAAGTTCTTTCTTGTTCTGCAGATCATGCAACAAGATGAAGGTATTTTCATTACACAATCCAAGTACGTCAAAGAAGTACTAAAAATATTCAAGATGGAAGAGTCCAAACCAGTTGGAACATCGATGAAAACTGGATGTAAGATGACAAAATAAGACAATTCATCAGAGGTAAATCAGACTTTGTATAGATCAATGATTGGAAAAATCATGTATGTTGTACATACTAGACCAGATATTGCACATGCAATAGGAATAGTTGCAAGATTTTTTTATAATCCCAGAGAATCACATATGACTCCTATGAGAAGAATCCTAAGATATCTGAAGAATATTGAGGAATATGGCTTATGGTATAGAAGAAAAGGGAAATTTTAACTTAAGGTCTTTACCGACGCTGATTGGGCTAGAAATATTGATGACTGGAAGAGAAAAACTAGAGGAGCATTCTTTATGGGTGATAGACTCGTCACATGGATCAGCAAGAAGCAAGGATGCATCTCACAATCTACTGCAGAGGCAGAGTATGTTGTTGCTGCTACAAATTGTTCAAATATTGCATGGATCAAACAGTTACTAGAAGGTATGCATATGAAAATTCTTGAACCAACAATTATCTACCGTGATAATACAAGTGAAATAAAAATTTCCAAGAATCTAGTCATGCATGCTAAAACAAAGCACATTTCCATCAAGTATAATTATCTGAGACAACAAGTTCAGGAAAAGGAGGTGATACTTGAGTATGTGCAATCAAAGGAATAATTGGTTGATATCTTCACCAAGACATTGCCCAAGGATGCATTTGAATACTTGAGAAAGAGACTAGGGGTCAGACCCTTGTCTAGTGGTCAGTAAGATGACTAGAAGGTTACATCAGCCTTCATATTATCAGAATATAATTCATGTTGATGCAAGAAAAGAGATGAACTTCAAAGATAAATCTATACACAAAAAGGTATTTATCTACTCTGAGCACCAGAGTTATTACCGATGGATTGGGAAATTCTAGGAATATATTATGGATAGAAATAATCCACCCGACATTACTGTCAAATAATTGTTTGAAAAGATGTTTTGAATTGCTATCAAAGGGGGAGAGTTATCTCATTATCATACTGATAAAGGGAGAGATTATATCCATTATCATCTTAGGGAGAGATAGAGATCATATCCATAAATGTAATCAGAAAGGGAAAGTACACACAAAGAGAAAGAATTACTGACAAGAGACATCAAAAGAAAGGAAAATAGTAAAAGGGAGAGAGTTTGAAATAGAAGGAGAACACATCACATCAAAGAGAGAAAGATTATACATCTATCCAGTGAAGGGAGTGAAGACAGAAAGGAAGTAGAAAGAATCAAATCAAAGCTATTTGAGCTTACCGAAAGCAAGACATTTGTAATAGTTACATTAGGAAAGCTTGATGAAATTGTATAGTTCATATTGTATTAGTAATAGTATAGTATGATAATGTAGTATGTTTCCATCAATTATAAAGGGAGAGATTGATGACATGTAACTAAATTAATGTTTGAGATTGTTAAGTTGATGATCATGCAAGACATTAAATCAGTTAATGTATTGTATTAAATTTTCATTGATGTCAACTTGATATAATCTGTATGGTCATGGAAATACTGCCAAAGACTTCAAAGAACCAATGAATCAAAGGATATGATATCAGTAATGCATATAAGTCAAGTATTCACTAAATGACTATATACATCAATGGATTGCACACCAACAGACAGAGTAAAAGAACAAGAGTCACATTGTTACTTGACGAGCAAATGCATAGCATTACCAACAAGAAAAGTTATAGTATTGCCCGATGGATAGAATTTCACTTTTGCCCAAGAAAAAAGACAAGGAAGGAGATCCCAATGACAACTGAAGTCACACCGATGGAACAGTCAGTTATCACCGATGACTAACTGAAGTGTTGACTGACAGAACAAAAAGTTCAAAAAATGACAAAATTCTTAGCTATCAAGAGCTAAAGATAGACTTAACTGATACTTATCATTTTTTTAATCACCCAGATAAAGCCAGAGATAAGTAATTGATTTAAATTTGCTTTGTATAGTTGGCAAGAAGATCTCTACGAGATAAGACTGGAGATTTTCTTTTAATCTATTGGCAAGAATTTTGGAACACGCCAAGAATCAAGAAAGCCAAGAAAAGGTAAAATCATGTCTATAAAGAGACAACCCCAATTCATTACGTAGTGTGGGAGAGGTTAACAAGAGAAGAGGAAAGATGCTAAAAAAATCTGAAGGGGAAGAAAGTCTTCATTCAGTTCTGATCAACAAGCTAAAGAAAGAGCTAGATTCTATAGACACCGATGAATAGTGAGACAACATCACAGAGCAGAATAGTGTGGAGCAAAGGTATAGAAATGATTATATTGATTAGAGAGGTAATGGACTTACAATAGATCTGAAAATCTATAATTTAGTTATATGTATGAATAGATCATTAGTGTTTCAGTTTAACCATTGAAGCATCAAGTCTCTTAATCGAGTAGGACCTAAAAGTCTTTTACAATTGAGATACATCTCAAGGAGTATCAAAAATTTTGATCATGAAAGTAGCATTGGATATGCCCGATACCTATTGACAGGCCAAGTGAGTGTTTGATCAAGGATGGTATAATTAGATGCCAGATACTAGGTGACAAACTATCTTTTAAATCCTCTAACAAGGTCACACCTAATAGTGTGTTTGTAACCTTTAACAAGGTTGGATCTTAACATGGCTCACTTCAGAAGAGTGAAAATTTGGGGTACCGGTCCTAGTGGTTTTTTCCCTACCAGGGTTTCCACTTTAAAATTCCATGTGTTATGTGTTTATGTTTTATTACTTTACTGTTTTACATTTCATATATGCAATTCTGGATTAATTGGTATACTTTGCATATTTACTGTGTTTCAGTAAATAGTTGACTTCTTATTGGTAATCATATAGAAGAGAGATTTACAAAGCAATACGACAAGTAGTAAATTGATATAAGTATTTCAAGGCATTCATCTTGTAGGACAGAAGATAACTTGAGACATAATTTATGGTTATAAGTTTTAAGGGTTATAACTTGAGACTAAATTTTAAAGGTTGTGACCATTGGGGAGGTGGTTTGGCACCAATTATCCAACCTTGACAACTTTTTACAAAAATGTTGCAAAAGCTGCTAAACAACTTTTTGCAACTTTGATAACTTTTGCTTCAACTTTATAAATGAGTCCATACATGGATAAATCCTTTTTATATGACCCTAAATAGACTCAAACATATGAAAATGATTAATTTAATCAATTTAATATAATCTACCATCCCTTTGACTAGATTTGACCTTGTTGGTTTATCTCACCAAACAAGTCAATGACCTTACATTATGGGATTATTTGATTACAAAAAAAAGACAAAATAAACACCTATTCTAATTTTCTTTATCTCCTTCTTATGAAACTCCTTGTGATTTAGTATCCTTGGGTTCAATGCTTTGATGGGGTGCTCCTACACCAAAAACAAGTTCTCGTTCAGAAAAGAATCATGAATAATTGCAAAATCTTTCCTGAATTTGAAGTCTAGAAAGAAAATCTACAACCACATTGTCTTTACTTGGCTTGCCAACTATGGTAATTTCAAACTCTTGCATCAATAGTAGATACCTTTCCAATATACCTATTATGGAAGGTTTATGCATAAGTTACTTATGGATGCATGATCTGTATGTACAAAAATTTGATAACCAGTAATGTAGCGTCTTAATTTATTAAGTGCTTAAATAACTGCTAGAAATTGCTTCATTATGATAAATAATTTAGCTCTATTCCTTGTAGATTTTTGTTGATGAAATATATGGAATTTTACAGAGTACCTTCTTTTTGGCCCAAAATTGACCCAATGGAATAGTCTGATGCATCCATGTAAATATGAAATGGTATTGACTAGTTAGGTCCTCTAAGGATAGGGGCCTGAGTAAGAACTAACTTCAATTGCAAAAAATATTCTTCACATGGTGATGTCCACTCAAAATTTTCATCTTTGGTTAACATAGTATATAAGGGTCCTGCCATTTTGATAAAATCCTTAAAAAACCTCCTATAATAACTTGCATAGCCCAAGAAGCTCCTTACATCTTTTATTTAGTAGGGATAGGAATATTGAGAATAACCTAAATTTTTAATGGATCAACTTGGATATCAGATTGTCAAATATAGTGGCCTAACACTACCCCTTATTGCATCATCATGAAATACTTTTCACTATTCAAAGTGATGTAGTCATGGTAGGAGTTTCCCCAAAGGAGTCAGTCCTAGCCATGCAACACAAGTCAACATAATAGAAATAGAAGACTCAAGATTATCTAGAATTCAATAATGAACTATAAACATTCCCATTCAGAACTTTGCATTATATCAGAAACATGAATTAAATCTGATTTGTCCAGCTACATGTAAGCTTAAAGTCAAGGCATACATGCTTGATTATAGATAAGAATATGAACTATCCTTCATTACCAATCTTCACAATGTTGTTCTATTGAAAGCAACCACCATGCCATTGATGACATGTAATTGATTGATTGTTTGAAGATGTTAAGTTGATGATCATGCAAGACATTAAATAAGTTAATGTATTGTATTGTCATTGATGTAAACTTGATATAATTTGTATGGTCATTGTAATACTTCCAAAGACTTCAAAGAACTGATGAATCAAAGGTTATGCTATCAGTAATGCATATAAGTCAAGTATTCACTAAGTGACTACATACACCGATGGAGTGCACACCGACAGTTAGAGTAAAAGAGATAAGTCACAGTGTTGCCCGATGAACAAATGCACAACATTACCAATGAGCAGAGTTACAGTGTTGCCCAATGAGAAAAACATAGAATAACCTGACAGACATAATTTTAATATTTCCCGACGGAAAGACAAGGATAGAGATCCTGATGACAACTGAAGTCACACCGACGGAAGAGTCAATTATCACCGATGACTAACTGAAGTGTTGATTGATAGAATAGAGAGTTTAGAAAATGACAAAATGCTTAGCTTCAATAAGATAAAGATAGAGTTAATAGATAACTTGAATTTTTTAATCATCCAGATAAAGCCAGAGATAAGTAATTGATTTATAGCTTATTTGTCCAGTTGGCAAGAAGATATCTTTGAGATAAATCAAGAGTTTGCTTTAAATCTATTGGCAAGAATTGTGGAACATGCCAAGATCAAGAAAGCCAAGAAAAGAGGAAATCATTTCTATAAGAGAAAAACCCAATTCATTACGAATTGTGTAGGGTGAACAAGAAAGAGGAAAGATGCTAAAGAAAATCTAAAGGAGAAGAAAGTCATACATGCTTGATTATAGATAAGAATATGAACTATCCTTCATTACCAATCTTCACAATGTTGTTCTACTGAAAGCAACCACCATGCTACTGATGACATGTAACTGATTGAATGTTTGAAGATGTTAAGTTGATGATCATGCAAGGCATTAAATAAGTTAATGTATTGTATTGTCATTGATGTCAACTTGATATAATTTGTATGGTCATTGTAATACTGCCAAAGACTTCAATGAACCGATGAATCAAAGGCTATGCTATTAGTAATGCATATAAGTCAAGTATTCACTAAGTGACTACATACACCGATGGTTAGAGTAAAAGAGATAAGTAACAGTGTTGCCCGATGAAAAAATGCACAACATTACCAATGAGCAGAGTTACAGTGTTTCCCAATGATCAAAACACAGAATAACCTGACATACATAATTTCAATATTTCCCAATGGAAAAGACAAGGACAGAGATCTTGACGAAAACTAAAGTCACACCGACGGAAGAGTCAGTTATCACCGATGACTAACTGAAGTGTTGATTGACAGAACAGAGAGTTTAGAAAATGACAAAATGCTTAGCTTCAAGAAGATAAAGATAGAGTTAATAGATAACTTGAATGTTTTAATCATCCAGATAAAGCCGGAGATAAGTAATTGATTTAAAGCTGATTTGTCCAGTTGGCAAGAAGATATCTTTGAGATAAATCAGGAGTTTTCTTTAAATCTATTGGCAAGAGTTGTGGAACACGCCAAGATCAAGAAAGCCAAGAAAAGAGGAAATCATGTCTATAAGAGACAAACCCAATTCATTATGAATTGTGTAGGGTGAACAAGAAAGAGAAAAGATGCTAAAGAAAATTTGAAGGAGAAGAAAGTCTTCATTCATTCATGATCAACAAGCTAAAGGAAGACCTAGATTTTGCAGACATCGACGAACAGTGAGACAAGCATCATAGAGCAGAACAAGTGTGGAGAAAAGGTATATATTTGATTATATTGATCAGTGAAGTAATGGACCTACAATAGATCTAACAATCTGCAATTGAGTTGTATGTATGAACATATCATTAGTGTTTCAGTTTAACCATTAAAGCATATAAGCCTCTTAACCAAGCAAGACTTAAAAGTCTTTTTCAATTGAGATACATCCCAAGGAGTGTCAAAAAGTTTGATCACAAAAGTAGCATTGGATATGCCCGATACCTATTGACAGGCCAAGTGAGTGTTTGATCAAGGATGGTAGCATTAGATGCCAGATACTAGTTGAAAAAATATTTCTAAATTCTCTAACTAGGTCACACCTAACAATGTGTTTGTAACCTTTAACAATGTTGGCTCTTAACAGGGCTCACTTTAGAAGAGTGAAAATTTAGGGTACCAGTCCTAGAGGTTTTTCCCTTAATAGGGTTTCCACGTTAAAAATCCATGTGTTATGTGTGTATGATTCATTTCTCTACTATTTTGTATCTTACATAGTTAATTCTAGATTGATCAGTATACTCTGCATATTTACTGTGTTTCGGTAAATAAGTGACTACTTATCGGTAAAATAAAGAAGAAGGTTTAACAAAGAAATCCGACAAGTATTAAATTGATATAAGTATTACATGGCATTCATCTTGTAGGACAAAAGATAACTTGAGATATAATGTGTGGTAAGTAAAGGGTTGATTTTAGGATTAATTTTTGAGGCCACTGATTCACCCCCCCTCTCAGTTATTACTTACAATTGGTATCAAAGCTTGTGTGCTTAGAAGGAAGGTTTCAATACCTAAGCTAAAGATCACAAGATGAACAAATGAGATGTGCACAAGTTGAACAAAGATAATTTTTCTTCATGGCAGAGCATAATAAGACTCCACTTATCAGGTATTGGTAATGATGTTACTCAATACTTATATAATGAATATGTGTTTCCCATAGGAGCACCAATGGTTGAACAAATGAGAGAGAAGAATGAGCACAATGACATGATGATAGAACTTTCTTCTCACTCTTCGATGCTAAATTTGAAGATGTCAAAACCAAGCAAAAATGCAAAGCAGATGTGGGACAAATTGAAGCTTGTACATGGTGGTGACAAGAATGTTTTGAGAGATAAGGAAGAAAGCCTTAGAGGAAAGTTTGATGATCTCAAAATAAAAGAAGGTGAGAACATCACTTAGTATAGCACAAGAATCAAAGAGGTAGTCAATGCTATCTGAGGAGTTGGAGGTGTACTGGAAGAAGATACAGTGGTAAGTAAAATTCTAAGAACCTTACTGTCTACTTATGCTATTAGGGTATCTGCCATTCAAGAAATGAGAGTAGTAGAAAATAGCAATGTTACTCTAGATAGTTTGATTGGAAGACTGATTTCATTTGAGATGAATAACTTTGATAATAGTGTCTTACCAAATATAGAGCCTGCATTCAAAACTTCTATGAGAATAAGTAAATCAAGTCATAAAAACACTATGATAAAAGATAGTGATAGTGAAAGTGAAGAAGATGATCTTGATGAAATTGAATCACTTATGGCTCGAAGAATGCAGAGAGGTAAAGGTAAATACAAATGTAAATTACCACTTGTTTGTTTTAATTTCAAAGAGATAAACATAAAGAAGAAGGTTTAACAAAGCAATCTGGCAAGTAGTAAATTGATATAAGTATTTAATGGCATTCATCTTGTAGGACAGAAGATAACTTAAGATATAATGTGTGGTAAGTAAAGGGTTGATTTAAGGATTAATTTTTGAGGCCACTGATTCACCCCCTTCTCAACTATTACTAACAGCTACATAATTAAGAAGCAATCAAAACACACACACACACACACACACACACACACACACACATATATTGTTGGAAAGATTGCTACAATGTAGACAATTGGTATTTTGTCATTGATGTCAAACCTTAACTAGTGAGACTATCGATGTATGTTTGAGTACCTTATCCATTGATTGATGAAGATTTGAAAAGAATGGGATAACAAGAAGACCAAGGAAGTGGTTGAGTTACGAGTATAAACCAGGGTACTTGATCATCTGGAACTTTGGCAAAGTGATACATTGTTTATCTAGCACTGACAGTTCACTGGAAGGTCAATGTTGAGCAAAGCAAAGTCGATGCCAAGAAAAGTGAAAGGTGATGCCGAGCAAAGAAAAGATGACACCGAGCACCAGTGAAATGCCGAGGGAGACAGTGAAATGTTGAGCATCATTATTTTGTTTATTGATGAGATTTGAGATCTATGGCCGACATAAATGATTTTATTGGGATATACATTATTAATTAAGATTGGTCCATATTAATTTAATACATGGGAAATCGTTATTAGCACATGGATTCAATGGTTAATTAATGACTGTATTAGAGAAGTAAATTAAATGTAAAGATGGAAAGATCCATTGGATCTAACCTAACCTAAGATCTACGATCTTGATTAAGCGGCAAAAGATTTATCTAACCTAGATGAAGAGGTATAATATAACCTACTGTGGTTATTGTTAAGATATTGTAGTTGAATGCAAAGTGTTGCATGGTTAATTGACTGATTGGAAAAGACCTAAGTAGAGAAGGCTGAATAGAGAAGTAGAGAGAGATTACTTGATGGATTTCCAAGTAGATCTAGAGTTTGAGATGAGAATGGAGGCCACTCAGTGAATTAGCATTAGAGCTAAAACTGGATCTGGATTTGCAAAGTAAGTTGTATGAATCAGATCACACCTGCTGAATAATTTCTAACCATTGTATCAGTTCAAGTCCTTTAACTAGGTTGAAGTAACAGTCATTGTATAAATCCTTTGAACAAGGTGACATTCAGATTGGAATTTTCTAAGTCCTCTAACAAGGCCATTCCTAACAAGGTGATTAAATCCTTTAACCAGGTCACATTTGACAGTGTGTTTTGTAACTTTTAACAGGGTTGGCTCCTCATAGGGCATTACTTCAGAAGAGTAAAATTTTGGTAGCATGTTACTGGTGGTTTTTACCATATTGGGTTTCCACATTAAATCATCATGTCAAAATGTGTGAATTTTATTATTGTGTTTTACTGTTAAGTTTCTGCAAGCTTATTCCATTAGTACAGTAAAATGCACACTTTTATTGTTTATTGCTGCCAAGCAGATCTGAGTTGTTGAATTTGATTTAAAGTTTTATATGGGCACATCTAGACCTGAGGATAACTAATTCACCCCCCTCTCAATTATTTTGAATTCATATTAACAATTTTTATCAGAGCTATATTCTCTTGAAAAGTTTGAAGGTACTTGGAGATAAAGATCAAGATGTATAAAAGGGATGGACCAAAGATCAACAAGGAAAACTTTCCTGCATGAAAATTTTTGATGAAACTTCATCTAGCTGGTATTGGTGATTCTACTAAACAACATATTGAAACATAATATGTAGCCCCTAGTGGAGTTCTAAATGTTGCACAACTAAGAGAGAAGCATGAACATAATCAAGCAATGCTAGAACTTGCATCATCTCTGAACTATCATGAATTTGAGGACATCAAATATTGTACAAGTGCAAAGCAGATGTGGGATGCCCTTACAACTATCTATGGAGGTGATAAAAATGTACTGAGAGCCAAATCTGAAAGCTTGAGAGGTAAGTTTGATGATTTAAAAATGCAAGAAAGAGAAAATATAGTGCAATACTATGATAGGATAAAGGAAGTTGTAAATTCTATTAGTGTTGGAAATATTCAGGACTAACAGAGTTACTGAGAGGGGAGGGGTGAATCAGTAACACTTAAAACTTTAAAACATTTCTGCACTTTTATATTCTTTAGCCATTCATTCATCTAATCTACTGCAAGCATGAAAATGTAATCATTCATAACACATAACACAAAGATTGGTAACCCAGAAACCTTCCAAATAGAAAGTAAAACTAGGGTGGGGATGGTACCCACAAAACTTTGGTACTGCAGTATAAAGTTGGCCGGTTAAGGCTTACAATGATCACTTCTGATGATTTGCCCTGTTAAAAGCAATTTGGACTGCTAGGTCCACCTTGTTAGAGGATTTACAAACATACAATGAAGTATGCACTC
>MU226322.1:91230-137239 GCA_018584345.1 Thuja plicata
TGGATATTCTACTAAAAGTAAGGCATACAAATGTTTGAATTCTAACACTAACAAAATTGTGGAAAGTGAAAATGTTAGAATTGATGAATATGCAAAAAGAAATGAAGCTGAAAGCATGATTGAGCCTAAAAGTTATAGATCATTCACATATCCTAAAGAAGAGGATTCTAATGAAACTAAAAATGAAGTTGCCGAGCAACAGTCTGCACCTGCCAAGACATAGAATGACATTGTTGGGCAATAGAAAGTGACTTTTGAGCTATCTGATGGAGATGTCGAGTCACAGTTTCACCCTGAAATAAACTTGAACGATCAAAATGAAGCTGAAAAAGAGCCTAATTTGGCAAAATATGTAAGAAGGCACCATAAACCTGATCAAATCATAGGAGTAAAGGATTCTGTAGTCATGAAAAGAGGAAAATTAAGAGAAGACACATGTTTGTGGTGTGATTTTGGACAATGAAGACTAGATTCAAGCCATGAATGAAGAGATAGACCAGATTGAAAAGAATAAGCCATGGACACTAGTACCTAGACTTGAAAACAAAAAAGTAATTGGTACTAAGTGGGTATTCAAAAACAAGCTAAATGAACATGGAGAGGTCACAAGGAATAAAGCAAGACTAGTATGCAAGGGTTATGCACAAGAGGAAGGAATTGACTATGGAGAGACATTTGCCCCAGTTGCAAGATTTGGGTGTAAGAACTCTACTTGCATATGTAGTCTACAAAGGATTTAAAGTCTATCAAATGGATGTGAAAACTGCATTTCTAAATGGGATACTAGAAGAAGAAGTATATATTAAACAAGCTGATGGTTTTGTTGACCCAAGTAAGAGGAACATGGTTTGGAGACTGCACAAGGCATTATATGGTCTGAAGAAAGCACCAAGAGCATGGTATGAAAGATTGCACAATTATCTGATGAAGATTGGATTTGCAAGAACTAATGAAAACAACAATCTGTATTTGAAGACAGAGCAAGGTAAAGGAATTTTATTGGCTGAAATTTTTGTGGATGACATCATATTCAATGGACAAGATATGATATGTAAAGAATTTTCAAAGGAGATGCAAACTGAATTTGAAATGTCTATGTTTGGTGAGATAAAATTCTTTGTTGGACTACAAATACATCAAATGAAGAATGATATCTATATTACACAATCAAAAATATATCAAGGAGATGCTAAAAATTTTTGGTATGGAAGATTCAAAACCAGTGAGTACACCCATGGCTACTGGACAGAAGTTGACAAAGAATGATGATACAAAAGAGGTAAATCAAACACTGTACAGATCAATGATTGGTAAGTTGCAATATGTTGTACATAATAGACCTGATATTGCATTAGCAGTTAGAATTGTTGCTAGATTTTTTGCTCATCCAAAAGAGACACATATTATGATAGTAAAAAGAATTTTGAGATATTTGAAAGGTACAGAAGACTACGGTCTATATTACAAAAGGAATGACAAGTTTGAACTTAGAGTCTATACTGATTCTAACTGGGTTGGTAATGTTGATGATAGAAAAAGCACCACAGGAGGAGCATTTCTTTTGGGGAAAATATTAGTTTCCTGGACAAGCAAGAAACAAAATTGCACCTCACAATCTACAGCTGAAGCCGAGTATGTGGTAGCAACAGTTACCTATTCAAACATTGTGTGTTGAAGATACTACTGAAAGGTATGAAGGAGGAAATCATAGAACCAGTTGTCATATATTGTGATAACACTAGTGCCATTAATATTTCTAAAAATTTTGTAATGAACTCTAAGAAAAAACTTATAGCTATCAAGTATAATTACTTGAGGGAGCTGGTACAGAAAAAAGAAGTGAGACTAGAATATGTGAACACTAAGGAACAGTTGGCAGACATATTTATAAAAGTGTTACCCAAGGATGCTCATGAGTATCTAAGAGGTAAATTGTGGGTAATTCCCCTAGCTAAAGCTAACTAGTTGGGAATGGTACTATTACATCAAATGTTTTAATCAGAACACTTGACACATTGATGCATAGTAAGTCACATTTTTATGATGCTGCCTAAAAACTGTGAAGTGGAAAACCAAAATAGAAAATTAGATCAGTCATACACAAAGATGATAGGAATAGCTTGATACAAAGATTAGCACAGAAAAATCTGCATGATAAAGATGTCAACATATTTGGCATTGTTGTCAAAGAGGGAGATTATTTCTAAAACAATAGGTAACAATAGATACAAGGGAGATATTACTGAAAGAGGGAGCTGAATAGTAACAGAAAACATCAGTGTGATTATGGACATAGAGGGAGTCAGAATGAAGCTAAAGACATTAATGAGGATTTGTTCATATCAGGAACATAGGCACTTTTTGGATTGTATGGTAAATTTGGTTGGAAATTATTATTTTATAGTTTAGTGTTGCCATCAATGCCAAAGAGGGAGATTGTTGGAAAGATTGATACAATGTAGACAATTGTTATTTTGTCATTGATGTCAAACCTTAACAAGTGAGACTATCGTTGTATGTTTGAGTACCTTATCCATTGATTGATGAAGATTTGAAAATAATGGGATAACAAGAAGACCAAGGAAATGGTTGAGTTATGAGTATAAACTAGGGTACTTGATCATCTGGCACTTTGGCAAAGTGATACGTTGTTTATCTAGCACTGCCAGTTCACTAGAAGGTCAATGCCAAGAAAAACAAAGTTGATGCTGAGCAAAGAGAAAAGTGATGCCGAGAGAAGCAAAGATGATGCCGAGCACCAGTGAAATGCCAAGGGAGATAGTGAAATGTTGAGCATCAGTATTTTGTTTATTGATGCGATTTTTTATCTATGGCTGACATAATTGATTTTATTGGGATATGTATTATTAATTAAGATTGGTCCATATTCATTTAATGCATGGGAAACCATTATTAACGTATGGATTCAATGGTTAATTAATGACTGTATTAGAGAAGTAAATTAAATGTAAAGATGGAAAGATCTATTGGATTTGACCTAACCTAAGATCTGCAACCTTGATTAAGCGAAAAAAGATTTATTTGACCTAGATGAAGAGGTATAATATAACCTACTATGGTTATTGTTAAGATATCGTAGTTGAATGCAAAGTGTTGCATGGTTAATTGACTGACTGGCAAAGACCTAAGTAGAGAAGGCTGAATAGAGAAGCAGAGAGAGATTTCTTGATGGATTTCCAAGAAGATCTGGAGTTTGAGATGAGAATGGAAGCCACTTAGTGAATTAGCATTAGAGCTGAAACTGGATCTAGATTTGCAAAGTAAGTTGTATGAATCAGATCACACCTGCTGATTACTTTCTAACCATTGTATCAGTTCAAATCCTTTAACCAGGTTGACCTAACAGTCATTGTATAAATCCTTTGAACATGGTGACATTCATATTGGAATGTTCTAAGTCCTCTAACAAGGCCACTCCTAACAGGGTGATTAGATCCTTTAACCAGGTCACATTTGACAGTGTGTTTTGTAACCTTTAACATGGTTGGCTCCTCATAGGGCATTACTTCAGAAGAGTAAAATTTTGGTAGCATGTTACTGGTGGTTTTTCCCATATTGGGTTTCCACATTAAATCATGGTGTCAAAATGTGTGAATGTTATTGTTGTGTTTTATTGTTAAGTTTCTGCAAGTTTATTCCTTTAGTACAATAAACTGTACACCTTTATTGTTTATTGCTACCAAGCAGATCTAAGTTGTTGAAGTTGATTTAAAGTTTTATATGGGCACATCTAGACCTGAGGATAATTGATTCACCCCCCTGTTAGCTCTTTTTCATGCAAAATTGATTATAATTACAATAAATGCCAGACTCTCTTATACCCAGGTTAGATTCTCACAGGGAAAAGGGCTAATTAACAAGGATGAAAAATCCTTCTGCACTTTGGGCTCCCTATACCCAGGCTGGTGCACCTTTGACAAAGTATCAACTTTTAGCAGTTTTTAACAGTGGATTAAGGATTGGTGATCCTTCTTCTTTTATGCCACTTGGGCCTAGGAAGGCTAACCTATTGATTCACTCTTTAAGGAATCACTAAGATTAATTGTAACAAAAACAATTAGCTACACATGTACTTGAAATTTTAAAATATAAACATTGATTGAATTTGAATTGATGATAACAACCACTTGTCAACATCTTGACCAGTGCCTAATCATGGGTGATAGAGTCAAAATAGAGGATACACATATTAAAGGTAATTAATAGGAATACAAATGAACCCTAGATAGAATGCCTTGCAAACTATCCTCTCATCCTCACACCCATATATCAAATCTCTGCATAAACCCTAATCCTCTACAATCATCTGCAAGATTTAAAACTTTCCTTGAAAGCAACTTACAGACAAGAACATGACTACATTATAACTAGTATATTCAAAGTGCCTTACAAATTGAACATACAAGAATTAATAGTAAATGCAAGAAGACATCATAGATATCAAAATGGAGATTACATTGTATTTTATTAATGTAAATTTGAATATTAGTACATTCAAGAAGACTCAGAACCAACAATCAGACACAATTCAGTAATCTGCCTTGTAGTCTTATTTTTACCATCCTTATTACAATACTAGAAAATGATACTTATAGACAACCCTAGTCATCTTGGAATCCTTTTGGAAAATAAGGATGCAACAAGCTATGGATGACTGGACTAAAAGAAAAAATACAATTCAAGAAAAGACAAAACTCTAGGCGGATGGGAATAACAAATTCTGCTATGAGCCAAATAATCCTCTGTGTTGTGACCGCCTGGATGCTTGAGATTGCTTTGAGCTGGCTAGATCTTTATCATATGGACCTTGTTGTCTTGCTGATGCATAGGCCTCAATATTTGATTTTTTCAAACTACTCAACCTATTTGGTGTTAGTTGTCCCCTTTATGTTTGTTGTCTCATGTTATCGAGGTGACTATTCCATATTTTCTAACCCATGTAGTGAACACCTCATCACTCGGCCAACTAAAATTGAGAACTTCATCCTTCTGGATGTTGAACTCTTCCTAGTCACCATTAGCCTTCTCAACTTCTGGCTCCCATGATTCAAAGAATGCCTTGGCTTTATTCAAAATATCAATAGTTTGCACAAACCAGCCAGTATTTGTCAATGTAACAATACTTTTTGTCCTGCTGGTCAGCACTTCATTCAACTGTCTCAGCCATAAGGATTCATTCTTTATGTTCCCATCTTCTTTGAACATGTTAGGAAACATGTCATACCTGTCCCTAGAGAAATCTCCTTTCAAAATTGTGACCCTCTTTATGGCCATGCTCTTCTTGATGTCCAAATTAACCACCAGTTTGAGACATTTATGGGTATTTGTCAGAGTGATGTCAATATTATTCTGCTCCTTTGAAAGAGAGTAAAATGATTTAACATGGGCTGCCTTCCCTTTCCATTTACTCACTATCAGATCCCATTGTTCCTTTTCATCCTCATGTTTGTTGGTGATGCTTGCAATCTTCTTTCCCAGTAAGTAGAGGTTAAAGAGGTTGACCTCACTGGCACATCTTTTGAGGTTGGAGAATATTTGATTAGAACATTTTTGTTTTATCAACTCCTCAACCTCTTTGTATGCCAGGGAATCTTCAAGATCCCTTTTACCCTCTTCTTCTAGTCTTTTTCTTTCATCGATCAACCTATTCTTCTCAGCCTCTAATTCTTCTCTTTTAGCATCAAGGGCCTCTTGAGTAGTAGGAATTATAGGTGCAGGGGATGGGGGATATGTTATAAATGGACTAGAGGAGGAGGGTTGATGAGGTTCCTCAGAAATTAGTCCTTGGGGCACAAGTTGGATCTTTTGTTTACCCTCTAGCTCTGCTATTCTATTGTCTTTCATCAATGATTTGACCTACTCCTTATTATAAGCCTTGAGTACAAACTCATATTTCTCATTTAAGCTAACATAGGCCTCCTTTTCTTTCTCTGATACTTTCATGCTTAAATCAGCTACTTGTACAACAAGGTTAGCCGCTTCAGTTCCTGAGGTGTCAGCAACCCTCTTCACAATTAGACTTCCTATGTCTTCAGTCTCATCATCTTATTTTATTCTCCTTTTGTCTTTTTTCTTTAGTGACTAGATTGCCAGAGCTGCATGATCCTCACTAAACTAGGCACCAATTTATGTCCCAAAAGTGCTCATAGGTTTAGCTTGTTTTCTCATAGCATCAAAGACTATTGCATCAACTAGATCCCATTGTGGCAAAATGAGGACTCCTTGCGTTTTAACCATTTCTCTGCCCTCTTCAGGAGTAATTTTATCAAAGTTTGATATCATTTCTTTCTTAAATTATTTCTCTATATCCTCCTTGGCAGAGTTGGGTTGAGCTTCTAGCATCTTTTGGCACTTATTATTATACTCGTCAATATGGCACCTCCATAGGAATTGAATGAAAGCCCTAGTTTTGATGAAATTGTCATCAGACAAGAATTCATCACTCGCCTGTTTGGTTATATGATCTAATTCCTTACCAGTAAACTATGCTACTGTGAGGTCAGTTGTTGTATGTCTAGGTGCCTTTGGCATCCCTTCTTGTAGCTCTTGAGTAGTAATGACCACTTCACTAGCATTCCTGATTTTTACCAGTTGTTCAGTAATGACCTGATCATCATACTGCATGGGGGATTGGGAAGGAGAATATAATTCACTCCCTTGTTCTTTTGTTTCCACCCTTTGCCTCTTGGGAGAGGGCACCTCTTGAACATCAGTACCTGTTGGTCTCTTCCCCTTATGCTAAAGAGGCTTTTCAACTTTGGGAGAAATAGTGTTATATCCTCTTCTCTTATACACTACATAATTCCCTGGTGGGACTATTCTGCTCTGTGGAAATCTATTAAGGACTACAAGAGCTTTGTCTGGATCATTCTCAACTACTCTCTGCCTGTTCTCATTTAGAGTTTGCATTATTCCCTCAAAAAGATTCATTAGGGAATCAATTTTGTTAGACCATGGGAAAAAATCCTTTAAAGGATCATAAGTCTTGTCAAAATTCTGAACAAAGTCCAAAGACTTCTTGTATGCCATCCATTTTTCCATCCTGATTTCTTGAACATCTAGGTCAAAAATGTTCTTGATGATATCCTCTAGATAATTGAATTGATGCTTTAACATTATACAATTAGTCCTCTTCCTAAACATACCCATGATAAAATCCTCATTATCTGCACATCTGGACACAGAAGTGGCTAAAT
Source organism: Thuja plicata (assembly GCA_018584345.1). NCBI lineage: Eukaryota > Viridiplantae > Streptophyta > Pinopsida > Cupressales > Cupressaceae > Thuja > Thuja plicata. The sequence goes on from MU226322.1 coordinate 98,448, forward strand.
GATAGGGCTCAAAATATTTATCAAACTGTGTCCACCCACCTTTGGTTTTGATAAAGTGATGGGCTCTGGTGAGGGTAGGAAAGATACTTCCTTTCATCTTTTTGGTCAAGGATTCTTCATGTAACCCACCTAATTGCCTTATAATTTCTGCTATTCCAATCTTGAGTGGGACACTGTAGGGTAGCACATAAGGGGTACCTCTAAAACCATAAACCTTAATTACTATGGAAAAAGGGTATAAAATTAAATCTCCCCAATTGTGAGCAATTTTTAACTCTAGGGCATATTCCATAGGCCTTAAAAGCCTCATCACTTCATTGTGAACCCTAGCATTCTGGTTACTCAATAGTGACTTGAGTCTAGTTGCAAAGACTTTGTCAAAATATACATAACTGGCCTTCCTCCTATCCCATGATAAATCTGCACTCCACATCTAAATAGGCAATTCTTTACCATCTTGGAATTTTTCCAATTCCATTTCTTCCTCAAAGAAGTCTGCACTATTAAATAAGAACATATGCATCATGAGGGAATACCAACTCATTGGTTTATGTATGTTTCCATCTTGGATCCTTGACAAACCATCATGCATCTCCTGAGCAATATAAGATGTATAATCAAACACTACTGATAAGTGGGGATGCTGAATCTGAACAACCATCAACATTATATGGATAGGCATTGCCATCTCTTCATCTATCCCCAAAACATTGCATAGAGCACTGTACATCTTTCTGGCCTTGCCATTGAAAAGATCCAACTTGAAGGGTTTCGGGGTTCTAGGCCCTACCACTACCAAGTTCCCTATTGTGTTAACATACCCCTTTACTACTTCACCCATGTAATAATATCTTTGGTTATTGTATATTTATTTGAAGTACTAAAGATTAATATCATCCATATGTTGAGAGGTGTCAGTCAGCTTGAAAATCCTTCTGATTTCATCAGTTGATACAGTTAATAGTATGTTTCCCCGGGTGTCCCTAACAACCCTAGCCACCTTATCATAAGTGTTCATGATCAAGGTGAACAAATCAGTATCCATGAACACACTGGGTGCTATCAGTTTTCTGACACCTAATTCCAAAATATTACAGTCTGGGGTAGGGGCATTCATCTGACTATAGGTCGTTCTAAATAGGGTGAGGCCATCAAAAATGGTATTGGCATCCTTCGCCCACCTACCAGAATCATACAACCCTTCTCCAATTTTAAAGTGAGGATGTAATGGAACTACCCTTTTAATTTGTGTAGCATCCCCTAAGGACAGTGGTAATTGTTGCAACAAATCTTCCCTAACATTTCTCTTCTGGTAATCAACCTCTCTAGAGATTTTGACTCTAGGGGCCATTCTAAGGTTTTTTCTCATAATACTAGACTCAGATTCTGAAACAAAGCACTACAACCTTTCTGAACTGCAAATTCCACCTCAATTTGAATGCTAGTGAATCAGTAAGCTTACCCATTCTGCACAGAAGTTGCGTGAAGCTAGTTTTCTTTGCAATTTCATCTTTGCTCAAATGGTTTTGGTGAATTATTGAGGCTACAGTTGTCTTAATCAATTTTACGACCTCAATCAAATCAATCTTTTGAATTGAACTTGACTGGAGATGTCACACATTCTACAATTAATCCACAAGCTTCAATTTTGTGGCTTAACGGCTCTGTGCAACTTGTTTTATCAACTTTGAATTTGAGTCATTGATTCTGGACATCATTCTTCACATATGACGGCTATCTTATTTTCTCAAAAATAACTGTTGACTGAGGACATGTGTCACCACCACTTAATTGCTTACTCATTAGATGTTGAGCACTTTTTCTTTAAGTGATTAAGCGAGCCGTTAGATATGAAGCAACTTAACTAAAGTTTAAATTCTGACCATCTTTGAATGCCTGGGTCCACCAACTGCCAGATGTCATCACCACTCAATGGCTTATTCGGTATATGTCGAGCATCTTGGGTATAAGCCATTAAGCTGACTATTATATCTTTCTGGGCTTTAACACCTTTTACACTCGTCTACGACTGGACCCACATTCTTCCCTGGATAGGTTTCACCTTCACTTAATCGCTTGCTCGTTAGATTCCCTACACTTTTCCTTTAAGCGATTAAGCGGGCCATTCAATCTTTCCAAACTTGTGCACTATTTAATAGAACGCCTTTACGACTGTCTGGCCCCACCAAGGACACACATCACCTCCACTTAATTGCTTGCCCGCTAGATGTCGAGCATGTTCTAATTAAGCGATTAAGTGCGCTGTCTGATCTTTTCATAGTTGCTTACCTTTTAACTGAGTACTTTCTTAACATGTTCAGCCCCACCAAGGACACACGTCACCACCGCTTATTTTCTTAATTGCTAGATTCTGAGCATCTTTTCTTTAAGCGATTAAGTGCACCATTCGATCCTTTCTGACTTGCTCGATACATAAGGTGATGACGTAAAAGGGAATTTTCGTGGTGATGACGTTAAAGGGAATTTTCATGGTGAGACTTAGGAATTATTAAAGCGATTAGGATGATATAATATTTTGGCAAAAATAAACCCATTCAACATGGACACATGACTTAATATGAGTTAAGTGACTGAAAAAGTAACGTGAAAATAGAATCGGCCAAGGTAATTAGGGTTTTTTAGTCATTTTTGACCATTTTCAATTAGGTTTAGGGTTTGAGGAACTTTATAGAGGCATAAGAACACTTTGAATCTCAATTTCAAATCCCTTGAAACTATTAATGATAGGAGACCCTAAGAAAATTACAGGGCACAACTTAAGTAGGAAATAGCACCAACACCCCCCCTCTCAGTTATTCTGAATTCATATAAACATATATATATATATATATATATATATATATATATATATATATATATATATATATATATCGCAAGCCACAAATTGGCCAAGGAGATCACATCCTCCAAGATGAAGAAAAAGTATTAAATCAAATAGGTGAGGACCCAAATCATAAAGAACACCTATAGATTGATAGGAAATGAAGTGAAATCATACAAGGAAGTAGGCCATGAGTATAAGATCACCTAACAATAAGCCAATCAGCTCTATAATCCATGGAAAATATTTGCAAGACTGGAAAACTTGGATTAAGCCAATACTATAAAGAATGGATAGGTTCAACCCAAAACTCAGGAAATCTCCACCAAAATAGAACAAATCATGATGCGAACCTAGACACAGATTCCACATGATTTTTAGAACAATCCATAAGGATCACATAAGACTAGGATTTAACTGGAAGGAACGCCACACAAAATACCAAAATTGATCAACATGAACAAATACCAAACAAACTAAAAGGAAAATCTGATTAGTTGATGCACGATTGCCAAGAAACCCAGGATGCTCCTACATGAGACACCTGAGTTTATTGAGAAGTGAGCCTCTCACTTTGATGCTAGAATAAAACTGATCATAAGACTTCATTTTGACCTTTGGCTTTCCTATTCTTAGAGTCAGGCATATGAACTAGAAAATTAAACTTCTTTATAGTTTCCAATTTAATTCCCATACCATCTACATGAAAATATCCAGCTAACAAACTCTCTGTCAAAATCAAGCTAATTACTATTAGAATTCCACATGAGATTGGAACCCTTCCTTACAAAATATTTATGCCATTCATCAATAGCCTCATCACATGTATGATCAAACTCATCCATCAACCCTTCAACAACAAATATGTCAGGAATTGTACTATCTCCAATCTTTGTCCAAGCTTCCTCATTCTTCATCACCTCTATCTGTAATTTTGTATGTCTCAATATCAACTCTGTCTTCATCTTCACTTCTGGTATATCTATACTCATGCCCAAATACTAGTTCCCATCAAAGGAATACTACTCCTCTTCCCATACCTATATTGCAACATAAGAAAAAACATCCTCTTTCACAAAAATAACTTGATTAGCACCAACATCAACCCAATAACATAGATCTTGTCTCTTGTGCCCTCTAGGTGATCTATGCAACAAATCAACATCTAAATGTAACAACTCAGTCTGCAACTCTCCATCAGCAACTTGAACATAGACACAAAAGAAAAATCCATCCAAACAACCTCAAAATAATCAAAAAACTCAACAACATAAATACTCTTACTACTATCCTCAACAATACTAAACTCTTCAACAATAATAACCAAAGGAAATTCAACTATACCAACATCCTCAACATCGACAATCTCATTATCACCTTCATCAAAAGGATACTCATTAACTTTTAGAATAGATATAATCACCAGATTATGAAACTCACTATTAACCACATCCATATCTATCTCATCTACTTTGTTTTCAGAAATTTATTTCATACCCAAAGTCAAAACATTCATAGATTCTGTTACCTCCTCTTTTACTGATGCAACCCTTATTTGTTTCTTCCTCTTTTTAATTATCCTTCTTATTCTTCTTGATTAGTAAGTGCCATTTTAGCATCACAAATTTTATCTGATCCAAAATTTCTTTGTCTCTTATCTCTTGTTTTAAAGTTGTTTGTCTTTCTTCTTCTTCCTCTCTTTTCTTATATTGCTTCTTTATTTGTGAACCTTTATATATTTCCATCAGTTCCAACTATCTAGATTTTCCTCTTCGCATGGCAGTCCTCTACAATTGCGGGTAATATCCTCTCTCTACCACCCCACAACAAACCAATTTAGGACTTCATATGCTCAGGAATATTGATCTTGTAACACAAGAACAAGTCTTCTTTGATACCAAATGATGCAACCATGCGAGGATTTTCCCCAAAGGCGATAGTCCTAGCCATGCAACATGAGTCAATACAGCGGAAACAAAAATTCAATATTATCGACAAATCAATAATAAACTATAAAAATGCCCATTTAGGCCTTTGAATTATCTCCAAAACATGAATTACATTAGATTTTACCAGCCACATGCAGGCTTACAGTCAAGGCACACATGCCTGATTACAAATAAGAATTTGAACTATCCTTCATTGCTAATCTTCACAATTTTTTTCTATTGAAATCTACCACGATGCTACCTAATTAAGAAGAAATCACAACATATATATACAAGATTTCAATCCACAAGTCGGCCAAGGAGATCACATTCTCCAAGATGAAGAGAACATATTACATCAAATAGGCCAGGACCCAAAGCATAAAGAACACCTCCAAATCAATAAGGAATGAAGTGAAATCACACAAGGAGTTCAACCACAAGTATAAGATCATTGAAACATGTGCCAATCAACTCCATAATCCACAAGAAATATTCACAATGCCTAAAAACTTGGATTAAGACAATACTATGAAGAATAGATAGGTTCAACCCAAAACTCAAGAAATCTCCACCAAAATAGAATGGATCACAACATGAACCCAGAAATAGATTATACATGATGATTAAAACATTTCATAAGGATTGCATAATCCAAGGAGTCAACTATAAGGAACGCCATACAAAAAAACAAAACTGACCAACAAGAACAGACAACAAACAAACTGAAAGGAAAATCTAACTAGTTGATGCACAATTACCAAGAAACCCAAGATGTTCCTGAATCATAAAGATAGATTGTAATCTTCACATATCTATAGTACATTTCCTAAATTTATCAATTCTTCCTTGAAGGTACTACCATATGCAATAAAGTCATCCATATAAATTTCCATGTAGTCATGTGAAATATCAAAAAATAAGCTAATAACTGCACTCTGGAAAGTGGTTGGAGCATTGCATAAGCTAAATGGGAGAACAAAATAATTATAAGTTCCCCATAGGAAAGTAATAGTGATATTTTATTGATCTTCTAGTGCAATTATAATCTAGTTGTATCCATTGAAACTATCCATGAATGAGAAATATTGCTTCCCTACTAGAGTCTAAGACTTGATCTATTAATGGAAGGGGAAAATGGTCCTTTTTGGTTGTAGTATTCAAATCCCTATAATTTACATAGACCCTCCACTTTCCACCTTTCTTAGGAATTCAGACAAGGGGTGACACCCACTCACTATTAGAGATGGGATAAATAAACCCAACATCTAGCAATTTTTTCAATTCTCCTTTAACTATCTCTCTGAGTGCATGATTAATTCCTCTTTGTGAATGCCTTACTAGAATAGATTCTATGAGTGCACAACTTAGGATCCAAACCCTTCATATCATTATAATCCCAAAGAAATTTCTTCCTTGCAAGATTGAAGCAATTTTGTCAAAGACGTTTGTTGTTCTTGAATGAGCTTTCTATTAATGTTCAAACATTGACCTGGTGAGACCTCAATTTTCTTATTTAACTCTATCAGGGATGCCTCAGTGAGGTATGAGATTTGTACTTCATTCAGCAACAATGTATGGAGCATATATATGGCTACAAGAAAGTATGATGAACTAGGCGTATGATGATTCTAATGAAGAATGTTGCTAAGTAATTCATCCTCCTCCTACAGCTATAGGAAATGATCCCTATATATCATCACAAGATACACAACTGAATTAACTTCCCCTGCTTCTTCCCCTAGGTTTGGTCATAGTGGTTATGCTAAATCAGGCTGAGGTTGTGCTGGTGGATAGAGAGAAAGTTTGTTTGTGGTAAGACCATCTAAAATAGGCATGTCTCCTGACCGACATATTATATATGAATCATTTGTAGTGAGTCAAGGCTTTCCTAAAATGATAGGATATCCCCCCAACATGGCTTGACAAAAGAGTATCATAAAATTAGTAGGGTAATCCCAAGAATCCATGGTGATTACAAGATCCTCTACCATTCCATCAGGATTAACAATAGAACTATCATCTAGTGGCTCGACAATAGGTGTAGGTCTCAGATTGGTGATGTGAAGATGCTACATGACATCCTTTAGCATCACATTAATGGATACCCCTAAACTAATTAAGGAATTTTAAACTTGAATACCATTAATGACAACCCCAACTATAGGACTACCAGGATCATAATATTTGGGTACAATCACCTTTCTAATAATAATGTCTGCTAACTGACCTAGGACATGCATAGTTTGTGGATCTTTCTTCTTTCTCCCAAGTTTCTTTAGACAAGATTCTTTAATGGGTTTACCATAAATAGGGAAATATTTTATAGCTTGGAAGAGAGGTATGATGACACATATATGGTTGAATTGGTCTATAATATCAAAGGTTGAATCCTCTTTTAGTTTAGGTACTTCTTCTAATCTTTGAGGAAATGTAGGCATTACATCTGATTATTTTGGAACCTTTGTTTTCTAATAAAATTTGGATGGCTAGGTGGATCAGAAAAAGCTTCTTATTCAAATTTATCCTTGGGAATCTCAGTTATAACTAGTAGAGTTTTTACTGGAAAAGTTATTCCGTACCTAAGGTGTATATCACTTATATTTATAGCACATGCAAGGTATTGATTTGGGTCTACATAATAGATAGATTGATTTTGTGGCTTATTGTTAAGATTAGGAAAAACTTATGTAGGTAACTAAGTAGGCTTAGGGGTCTAGGATCCGGAAGCAGATTTTCTGTCAGACTGTATAGGTCAGAATCAGAAATTCTAGGTCACAATCAGAACTTTTGGGTCAAAGGTGACATTCATTTCAGGATTAGAATCAACATCATGTTCTGGGTTAGAATTGGAAATTTTGGGTCAAAGGTGACATTCATTTTTGGGTCAAAATCAGACCTGAGCCAGATTTGGAAATGATTTCTGGGTTTTCTTTGTCTTTGCATTTCTATTCTAGATCAAGTTGCAGAATTTCCATAAACTCAGTGTAGAAACCCAAAAACAAAATTCTTTAGATCTACTGCATTTTTAGGTTAGTACAAGTCTTCAATTCATTTCAATTAAAGTTTTAATCTTCCTAAATCTATTCCACACTCTCTTATATAAATGAAAGTTAGGGTTTTTCTCTTTATCTCTATCCTTAATAGGTTGATTCATTTATGCATTTATCCTTCCTTTGGGGTTAATCAATTTGGATCTTCCCTTAATGAAATTTGGATTAAGAGGAAAATATTACCTTCTCCACATTATTATTTAATCTTACATTCTAATAAAAATTTCCATTTCCATTATATCACATTATTTATCCTTTACATATCAGTGACTTCCATTTCTTATGTTACATTTTGGTGAACCCGGGATAGAAAAATCTTTCTTTTTGGTGTTAGATTTACATTCTTATGTTAGATCTTATATACATATTAGATTAGCTTTCTTTCATATTCTTGCATTTACATTTCAAAAATTAAAATCAAAATATTTTGTTTCTTAAATTAGTTCATTTGCATTGCATTGGTGCATGAGCTTTACTACTTCTAGTCCTACTTATAGTATCCCGGTTAGAAGAAGCCATAGACTTATGGGTTCCTTTGATCCTGAGTCTTCCTCTCCTTTCCTTAGGATCCCGAATGATAATTTGACCACTCATTATTCCAATTCTTATACGGAGCATAACTCTTCTCACTCATATCATGATGAAGATGATGCTTTAAGAAGTCCTCCTAAATAGGTCCATAAAATTTCAACTAAACTTGATAAAATGGGAAATTGGCTTATTCAAGAAAACTATAATAAATATTCTATCCAAGCTATAGAGGCTCTTAATAAATTCCTTCATGATATTGATCATGGTATTAATATCTTGAGTGGTATCACTCACCTTGTGCATTTTAATGTTAAACCTTTAGCTCAAGAGGCTCAAGATCTAGGATTCACTCCTCCTGTCACTTGTGGGGAACCTTCTTCTGTTCCTTTACCTAGCATTCCTACTTACACTCCTCCTTTTATGACTACATCTCTTCCAATTTCATCTATTCTTGTGAGTGTTCCACCTGTGTCTCTACCTAATTCACAGCCTTCTTACCATAGTTTTCCTTTTACTTGTTCCAATCCTCTTCCAACTGTGGTTCTAATTTTTCCACTAATTGTGTCTTCCATTCTTGCTGCTTCCTACACTCTTCCTAGTGTTCCTAATGTTTCTATGCCACCTATTTCTTCTAATGATTCCACAATCATTAGTTTGGCTCAAACTGTGTCATCTTTACAACAACTTGCATCCTTAACCTAATCTAAGTTTAGCATTCCTACATGTGATATGGGTAGTCCTTTATCCTTAGACATTATTTGTGCTACTGTCCCTCAACAAGCTAAAATGCCTCATCTTGAGAATTACAATGGTAAGGGAGATCTTGTTACTCATGTTAAAACATTTCAAATCCTTTGTAGTGATTATACTCATGACCATAGGATTTTATCCAAGTTGTTTTCTTGAACTTTTCGTGATAAGGCCTTGCAATGGTATTTTTTTTACCTCCTTATTCTATTGATTCTTTTCCTAAACTTGCTAATACCTTTATCCATAAATTTAAAAATAACATTGGTCCACAAGTTGCCTTACCTGATTTAATGCATTGTAAACAAAACACTAAGGAAGAATTGACTAATTTTATTGGTAGATTTAAGCATTTGTATGCTCAGATTTCTTATCTTGTTCCTGATATTGATATTCAACATATGTTTATTTCAAATTTACAAAGGATATTAGAGATAAGATTTTGCTTACTCAATTTACCTCTTTTCATCAACTTTGTGCAACACTTCATCATTATCAATTACAAGTGAGTAATTTTGAGAGAAACAATCCAATAGCTCTTGTTATAGTTGATAAGAGTGATGCCACTCCTAATCCTAATAAGTTTGAGAAACCTAACAACTATGTCAAGAAAAATAAACATGCAAATGCAGTCATTGATCAAGTTGTTATTGCATCCAACAATGCCACTTCTGCATCCACTTCTTTCCGTATGAATACCTTTCCACCTATTCGACCTCTTCTCCCTACTATGATGGCATCAAAATCCTTTGATCCTAAATATTTTTGTCAATACCATCGACAGAATGGCCATGATACTGAAAATTTTTATTCTCTAAAGCATAAGGTTAAAGACTTAATCAATTCTAATGCTTTATCCATTGATAATTTTGATGGTAGTGGGAACAAATATGTCTCTCCTCCTAATCAAAACCTTCAAATTTATAAAAATCCTTTACGTACACATGATACTAATACCATTGTTCAACCATCTTCTGTGGATATTGTTTATGATTCAAAGATGGATGATCTCAATCACATTGTTAATCATGTGGAGTGCGTTGTTTCATCTCAACCTATTGTTCAAGATCCCTTGCCTCCACTTCAAATTCAAGTTCCACTTAAACCTTAGAAACAAACTAAGGATAAACAACCTAGGGAATTCTCAATCACCTTTGATTATTCTGAGACTATTAAGGCTCCTAATGGTCCCCTTTATATTTATGCTAGGATTTTTAAGATACCTACGTGTGGTTTTCTTGTTGATCCCACATATTTAATAAATGTCATTATTGAGGAAAACCTTTTTATGAAAAATCTACAACGTGATTGTTATGATACATCTAATGCATGGATCCAAACTTGTAATGGTTTTCTCTATCCTTCACTTGGTTCTATTAAATTTCCTATTGAACTTTGTGGTAAATTTGTAGATACTACCTTCATTATTGTTCCTACTTCTGATTAGTTTCATGTTAAATTTGGTTTGCCTTGGTTAACTCCCATGCATGCCATTGCTTCTCCTATTCATAAGTGTATTAAGTTCATTCATAATGGAGAAATGAAAATGATTAATCATAGTTTTTATCAACCTTGTATGCCTAGAGATTGTGCCACTCTTGATTTCTTTTGGGCTTCATTACCTAATTCATGTCCTCCTCACCCTGATAACCTTTTTCATTCATATCAAGCCTATAAAAATCACAAGATTGTCAAGTTAAGCATGCCTCAGATAGATCTTAACCGTGGTCTTTTTCCCACTCCTTCTATACCTCCTTTATCCATTACTGCTAGCTCTATTACTCAACATCCCAGTATCACTTCTCATCCTACTGAGAATCCTCCTCTCAAGACTATGAAAGAACCAGTTGTTGTTCCTCCTAATTCTCAACATGTGTCAAACAAAGAGAAGTGTAACCAATCTGCTAATGAACATCGTAAGAAGCGTAGGGCTAATGCTAGGGCCCATGCCTCTATTCTTTGAAATTATTTACCTTCTTCTGACTATCCTATGTCTTGTGTGTGTGTATTTGGGAACCTGTTGAGAAAGACACAAACACTCAATAAGTCATTGCATTAGTTCAAAAGGTTAGATAAAACATGTAAAACCTACTAATATTGACCTATTGCCTGCTAACTAGGAAGTGTGTAATTAATAACATATTAGCCCTTAGAATATGCTATAATCAGTGATGAATACAACCTAGCATGAAGGATTTTTAGTTTGAAAGCAAGTTAAAAGATGAAAAATCATATATTCTAGCTCTAAAAGATGAAATGAAAGCAATGCAAAAGCATGGACTAATGAGTGAAATATGATTTTAAGATTAATCTAGCAGCATAACAATGCATTTACAATCTAAGGTGAGGGCTTATTTACTCTCAAAAATGGCTTCTATTTATAGAAGAATGGGAGAGAGAGGGGGGGACAAGGTGAATTAATGAGGTAAGGGCCTCATTAATGGCGATGTAAGAAGCATTAATGCCTTAGACATTAATAAGGCATGGGAGAGACATAGGCTTAAGGCATCTTCATTAATAAGGCATTAATGAAAGCCTTAAAGAAGCAAGAGAGGGTGTAAGAGAATGGCTTGAGAAGGTGGACCTTAAGAAAGTCAAGCTTGAGAAAGTAGATTTTCTTAAGTGGGTTGAGTTGCTAAGCATTCCTTAATGGAATGTGACAACATTAGGAGGTGGGTTAGAGTAGAATTAGGATTAGAATTAGATTAGTAAGGGGGGAATAGGTTGGGATGGGTCAGAACCCAGGGTAGAAGTGGTTGAGATAGATTAAGTTGGGGTTTAGGGGAATATTAATAAATGGATTAAACTTATTTAATTCGTTTAAAAACATGGGAATTAATTATTTAAACAATGAAATTGCTTTTTAATAATTAGGGGACTATAGCCATTTTAATTAAATTAAATAGGCTAGGGGAATGGGTTATTTTGCAAGTGGGTATTTGATTTAGGGATCTATTTAATTCCTTTATAATTAAATACTATAGCCATATTTCAAATTTGATTTGAATTGATTTGAATTGTATGGCCATAATAGTTAATATAAATTAGTGATAAAAATCACCCAGGACATTAAATTGATTTGAAGAATTATGCCAAATAGTAATAGGGTCATTTGGACATAATTGAGGGTATGATCACACTTAGGGAAAATAGGGTCCATAATTGGAACAGACCAAATTTAGGTGGTTACATTTGCCCCTCTTTGAATTGATGTGCGAGCAGCGCATTGATTTAAAGAAAGTTTTTTTGATTTTGACTTCAGAAATATTGAGAATCTCGTTCTTGGTTGTCGAATGAAATGTTGATATGATCAGTCTCACACTTGATCAAACCAAACTGATAGAATTGATTTTGAACTTGGTTGTTGTCCAAAGATCAATAAAAGATTTTAAAGATACCAATTCAGAACTTGGTTGTCGTCCAAAAATCAGTAAGAAGTTGCCAAGAGCTTAATAAAAATCTTTTAAAAATGAGGAAACATAAGATATCAGCTCCTGAGAACCAAAGCTTTCTATCCAATAGCTTCGACTTTAGTCAAGAAAACTGTTATGCCCCTAGTTTGTTTGATAATGAATTCATTTTGATGTTGTTTTGAGCAAAACTTTAACTGATGATAGTGTGATCATGCCCCCTTGGGAATGAAATCGAAGGAAAATAAATAAATCCCTTAGTGTAAATGAACATATCACTTGCAGAAAGCGGTTTGGGCAAGAAAGAGTGGAATAGAAGAAGGAATGTGTAAAAAATAAACACACTATTACCAAGTTAATTACGTGAAAGGATGAGTGATAAAGCTAATAAAATGATGTTAGACCCAGATGTATGATGAAATGTGCAATAGTCACCAATGTGTGGAAGAAATGAAGCAAATTCACAATTGTTGAAACTGTTGTGAAAATGGCACTGGGCTGCTGAAAATAGTGTAGGTACCTTTGATTTGGTTCCCGATTAAGGAAAAAGAGATTTGGAGTTGTCTTGGAGGAGTTTTGAAACTCCTAAATGTCTCAAAAGACCCATATAAGCCTCCAAAATTACCATTTCACTATTCATTTTCACTTTCCTCCATAGAAATTCAGAGAGCTCTACAGAGAAAATGGTAGTCCCTATGAGGAAGCACCATTTCAAGATGAGCCATCGACATCAGCAACCAGCCGATTACCCACCGCTGGTAAGTGCTCGATGAATTTCCCTGTGAATTTTGCATTTTTGAATTTCATGCATTTTTATGCTTTTTAGAGCTAGTTGAAGTTAGGATCACATCTGGGATTCTGGATTGCATCCTGCGAATCGTGCATCGCATCTGGTTTTTCCCTGGTTGTATCTGGTTTTTCCCAGATTCTATGGCACATCCGGTTTTCCTAGATTGCATCTTTTTTACATGTTTTTGCTTTGTTTTTAATGAAAATTCATCAGTGGGTCACATCCCATTTTCTTGGGATCGTACCCAATATTTAGGATCACATCCCATTGTTTGGGGATCGCATCTTGTATACGCAATCACATCCTGTATTTCCAGGATCGCATCTGGTAGAAGACTTATATTTTTTAATGTGTTGATCTGTTTGCATCCTACGAATTGGTAATGACTTAGTTGTTTCAGTAGGCTGCCCCTGTTTGTAGATAGAATTCTGATGTTTGATTGTTGTGAGCAAAATCAGGCCCAGTTTGAGGTAGTCGCTTTTCACGGTACTTATCCTGCATAGGTACTTGCATTGTCTGGCCAATTGTCAGATGATGAGCAGACCATTGTGGCCTGATGCAAACTACTATCCTTGATAGGTTTACCCGAGATTGGGGTAAACCATGGTTTGTTGACTGCGCTTGCCAAGAGATGGCATTCTAAATATAACACCTTCCACCTACCCACTGGAGAGATTACGGTGACACTTGAGGATGTCTAGAGGATTCTGCACGTACCGATGGTTGGACACGAGGTCTTTTTTGAGTCTAGAGCTAGTGTAGTGATTATCACTACACGTAGACTCTTCCAGGATGATACCATAGATCATAGATACTTATCATGGGATTATATGGTCAATCACTATGAATGGTTAGCTGTGTACTTAGCAGGTTTGGTAGGTGGCATCATCATGCCGGATAGAGGTCAGCATGGATTCTTGGTGGGTTGGGTGAGCATGGTGGAGTAGATGATCATCCATCACTGATGTTTTGCCTAGGGGAGCTATATACTAGCCCATATATATAGAGAGCTCCATGAGATCGTATATCATCACACCCGCAATATGACTGTAGGCATTCTTATTTTACTGATTTGGGCCTAGCAGCACATCCCTGTCACATGGCCGATAGTAGATAGGTAGAGGGTACCTGAGTAGCCCTATGTTTACATGTATGCATGTCTCTTATAGCAGCCCCATCTAGGCAAGGTCAAGTATTGGTGCCGCCTATTTGATGACATGACAGAGGTCATATGGCCACCATATCTTGATTGCGAGGTATGGACTTATGATGCCCAACAGGTACCATTTTTATGCCAGAGTAGATATTTGATAGGTCGAATGAGGTACATCATAGAGTGCTTCATTATTACTAGAGTCTTGAGGTAGTATGGGCTACGACAGGGCCGTATAGAGGACATTACAGTTTATGCCCGTACCCGAGATGAGGCACCTGATTGGGGGCCACAGTTGACTTACGAGACCGCGTCCTAGGAGATTCAAGATTTGGTTGCTATAGACTGGGACCTTCGTCCAGATGTTGAGGATGCAGGTGTGTCAGATGGGTATGCTGCCAAGATGCTTCAGTGTCCCTTTCCATGATTTACTGTGCCCGAGGAGATCATTCCTTGTATAGAGGAGCCACTCAATTATGATCCTGATGACCGACCCGTCAAGGGTAGAGGAGGAAAAGATAGAGCTCCTGGGAGACATGGGGGCTGCGATGGTGGTAGAGATGGTGGCAAAGATGGCAGGTGCCCCCCTCTAGATGATAGGCATGATGATGATGATAGGGGTGGTGGTGGAGAGGCAGTTGATACAGGTGGTGCCAGTGGTAGTAGGCAGGGCAGACGATAGAGGTTCAGATTTGTGGCCCCACAGAGAGATACTGGCCCATTACTTACTGTAGAGCAGAAGAGACAGCGGTGAAAAAGAGCTCAGGAGCAGGATCCTGGTAGAGATGGAGACCCTTTATCTAGATGTGAGTAGGAGAGGGAGAATCTCTGAGCCCATATTACAGCATTGGAGGCTAGGGTTACTAATGCTGATGCTCTTTTAGCAGATAGGGATAGACAGCTGGAGTGGGTAAGATCTGAGAGGGATGCATAGGTGGAGATGCTTAGAGTAGAGAGAGATGTCCATGCCTAGACAACAGTCCATCAGGGACAGAGGGAAACATATTATTATGCTTTGTATCATGCAGCAGTGCCAGAGGGCTAGAGAGCACCTTCCTTTTCTCATGTAGCTCAGCAGTTAGAGAGGGCCATGCCGCCTCCAGTAGCTCCTTTCATGCCACCTCCTCCTCCTCCTGACCAAGGAGAGGGGGCGGGCCAGAGTTGATTTTCATACTATTTTTTATGACATGTACATTTTTGAGAGTATATATGTATATATGGATCTTGCTGAGATCCCTTTTTTGTATATCTGGATCCTTCTGAGATTCACTTTTGTATATTCTATTCATACATGTATATCTGATTCATCTTGATGCACTGATACACTGAGACTCTTCATGCTCACTGATATACTGATGTTCTTTATTTTTGATGATACATTGATATTTGTTTATGCTCACTGACATACTGATGCTCTTTATTCTTTGGTTTGTATCATGTTTTATGATGACATATATCTAATGCAGTTGCTGGATTTTGACATGTTTCATGAGTTCTTTTTGCTTTTATAGATGTGGTAAATGTATCTATTGCACATGTGATGACATCTTGATCTCGTGATGAGTTAATTTTGCAGATGATAACATCATTTTATGATTTGGATGTGATGAGTCATTACTGATATAAATATGCTCTAAATGATGCTTATGTGAAAATGCAAATGTATGTTTCCTTGTGATTTTTCAGTTTTATGCAAAATATATGTATGGATGCATTTAGGATGTAAAGGTAAAAATGCAAGACATGGATGCTTTTATTTTTGTATTTTCATGTTTCACTTTATCAATGAATGCAAAATGTATGCTATGGATGTGCAATGATATTTGATATCAGTAATATGAATGATGTAATTTATTAGAAGAAGATAGAAAACCATTTTTGAGCTTAAAATTTCTTATACTGGTATTTCTTTTATAATGCATCAGGCAATCTCTAAATGCAACTATATGTATACTCTTAGGACTTTGTCACTGATTAGCAAATTGTAAAACATTTTTATCATCATTGGGTGCTTTTCGAAATGGATACCACCTGATAGTACAATCATCACTAATACCCACTAATATTATGATAATATGAATACTATATTTTATTGAAATGTCAGAAATAGACTTAGGCATCAAGGCATAGAAGCCAGGATAACAAAAATAGTCACCTTCCTTTTAATATACCAGATTCTGATTAAGGAAAGATATTGGACCTGCAATGACCTTAAAACTTCATATCCTTAGGTACATTATGATTTGTATACCTTAGTAAGAATCTGGATCAAAAAATAGACAAGGAAATTGTGCCAAACTCACCGTAGTTTACACATAATGAAGATCGAGATATATGCGGCTATCCAACCATAGTGGCAGCTCTTACCATAAACATCCAAGTTAAGTGAAATTTATAGGATTATTTGGAACAATCACCATACGCAGAAAAATCAAGAAAACATTATGCCCCCTATCCTTGTGACTCTTTGTCTTTGCGCAAACGTCATTGAGTAACTAAGAAGACATAACAAATCATAAATTGTGAATGAATTTATAATTACTTAGATGCCCCTAGTTGAAAACATCACCAGGACATTTAAAGAATTATAATCAAACCATTATCAAACTATGTGTTTTAAGGAGTACCTATTCATTCATATGTCAAACACAGTAGAGATTCATCAATCAGAAAATTGTAATACAAGCAATATGGTGTTCCATGTTTGTGCATTGATAGGGTAATCCGTTCATGTTTGCGATCCAATACAACTTTGTAGGAATGCTATTAATGTCATGTCCCATGTTTTGAAAAGACACCCTTGTTTGGAAAAAGTGACATTTGTTTTTCATGTATCGAGAAACATTATGTCCGTGAGGCAAACCAACCTAGAGAAACCTAGCAACTGCAATCGATTATGCCAACAAAGATGCCCCAGTGCAGAATGACTTATTCCTAAGATGTAAAGATAGACAAATCCCAAGCGAGGATAAGATAGTCATTAAGGAAATGAAGTCCGCATATGAGCACAGGCAAATGTGTGAAGGTCTAGTATCAGTAGTGCATCAATAGATGGAGTGCAGAACACAAGTGATGCCTGATTGCCAGGTTTTCACCACTTGGAAAGATCTTTTTCTTTCTTTTTTGCTACCAAGATGCCTGTTTTACCAGGTGCTCATCAAGGCACTTTTCTCTTTTTCAATTTTTTTGCTATTTTTGCTTTTTTGAATGTTTTTTCTATATCAAGGTGCCTGTTTACCAGGTTTTCACCAAGGATACCCATTTTGTAGGACCTTTTCCACTATTTTTGGATTTCTTTAGGATCAATTTTTCTGAATGTTTTTGGTATTTTGCAAGAACTATTTGATGTACAGGCTTTGCTAGCCAAACATTAAGCATAGAACCTCTTCAAATGTAGAGTGTTGATAGGATCTGGAAGAATGTCTCCCTCAGGTGTAGCTAATTGATAAGCTTCAGTCCCAAAAGTAGCAGTGATAACATAAGGTCCTAGCCAGTTAGGTTCAAATTTTCCCTTTTGCTCCCTGTTAGGTTGATTCTTAGGATTCTCCTTGAGGATGAGATCTCCTACTTCAAATTTGTGTGGTTTGACCTTTTTGTTGTAACCTTTGGACATTCTTGCTTGATACACTTTCAGGTGATAGAATTATTGTTGTCTGCACTCATCTAATAGATCAAGAGAGTTTACCCGATCAATGTGGTTCTGCTCATCAGTAACCAGTCCTTGTAAAGATATTTGCAAAGATGGGATTTCAACCTCAATAGGTAGTACTGCTTCAGCGCCATAGACTAGAGAAAATGGTGTGGCTCCAATTGGTGTTCTGATGCTTGTTCTGTAGGCCCATAGTGCAAGATTTAGTTGTAAGTTCCAGTCTCTGCCAGACTTGCTCACAGTTCTGTGTAGGATTTTGAGAATATTTTTGTTTGATGCCTCAGCCTATCCATTACCTTGAGGATAATAGACTGAGGAGCAATTTTGAGTGATATGGAACTGTTCACAGAGGTCATCAATGTCTTGATTTTTAAATTGGCCCCCATTGTCTGTCACAATTGAAGAGGGTATCCCATATCTACAAATAATGTAGTTTAGAATGAACATAGCTACCTGTTTGCTAGTGGCTTTGATTAGCGGCACG
The DNA here is from genome assembly GCA_018584345.1 of Thuja plicata. Classification (NCBI taxonomy): domain Eukaryota; kingdom Viridiplantae; phylum Streptophyta; class Pinopsida; order Cupressales; family Cupressaceae; genus Thuja; species Thuja plicata. The sequence continues at coordinate 117,035 of MU226322.1, forward strand.
ACTTTGACCCACTTCATGAAATACTCAGTGGCCGTAATGATAAACTTGTGTCCATTTGAAGAGTTGGGATATATTTTTCCAACCGAGTCAAAGGCCCATTGCTAAAATGGCCAATGTGTTATGAAAGTTATGAGTTCTCTGGCAAGAGCATGAATAAGGTTTCCATGTGTCTAGCATTTAAGACATGCTTTTGAAAATTGAATAGCATCTTTCTCCATGGTAGGCCAATAATAGCCAACCTTGAGAAGTTTCTTGGCTAATGAAAAGTTGTTTGAGTGTGACCCACATACACCTTCGTGGACATCTTTTAATGTGAGATCAGACTCTTCGAGTTCTAAACACCGAAGAAGTGTTCCGTCGAGACCGCGTCGATATAGATTTTTAGTTACGAGTATGTAACATGATGCTATCCTAATCAGAGATCTTTTCTCATTTCTAGATAGATTGGCAGGAAGAGTTTGGTCTGAAAGGTATGCAATGATACCGGCATATCAAGATTGATTTGGTGTATTTAAGGCACAAATTACTTGGTATTCAGGGTTAGCAAAGGCGGGATGGGATATTTCTTCCACCAAGAAGTCATAGCGGGATTGATGTTCCTCTAGTTGTAAAATGGGTGCCAAGGTAGCCATAGCATTCGCAACGTTATTTTTTGATCTTGGTATCTATTGAAATGTGATGAAGACAAAGTACTTCTTCAGATCATCAACTATTTGCTTGTAGGGAATCAAATTTTCATCTTTTGTTTGATACTCCCCATTGACCTGATTGATAATTAGTTGGGAGTCACCACACACGTGTAACTCAATGACCTTCCATTCCATAGTGAGCTTGAGGCCATTGACCACTGCTTCATACTCTGAGATATTGTTGGTGCATAGAAACATCAATTTATAAGATTTGGGGATCTTGTATCCTTGTGGAGTTATGAAGAGAACCCCCGCTCTAGATCCTTGTTGAGTTAATGAGCCATCAAAGTACATCTACCATGGATGTTCAGTTAGATGCATGATTGTTTCATCAAGGAATTAAATTAGTAGAGGTTCCTTATCTTAGAGTGGTGAATCTGCCAATTGGTCAGCAAGTACCTATCCTTTGATAGCCCTCCGTTCTACATATTCAATGTCAAACTCACTTAGAATCAGTACCCTTTTTGCCAAACGTCCTATTAGTGTTGTCCTGCTTAAAAGATACTTTAGAGGATCAATCTTAGCGATGAGTTTCACTATATGAGAAAGCATGTAGTGCCTTAGTTTTTGTGATGTGAAGACGACTACTAAGCATGCTTTTTATATAATGCTATAATTGAGCTCATAAGTGACGAGTGTCCTACTGATATAGTAGACAGCTTGTTATTTCTTTGTTTCATCTTCTTATGCCAGTAATACTCCTAGGGATGTAGATGTAGCTGAAATGTATAGGAGTAAGGTCTTTCCACGAATAGGCCCCATAAGAATAGGTGGAGCAGCCAAATACCCTTTCAATTCTCTAAAGTTTGCTTCACAGTGTTCATCCCATTTGAAGGTAACCCCTTTATGTAATAGTTTAGTAAAGGGTTGTGCCCTATCTACAAGTTGAGACATGAACCTCTTGATGGACTAGAGTCTTTCTTGTAGCATCCTCATTTGACTGATATTACGTGGAGGAGCCATCTCTAGAATAACTTTTACCTTTGCTGGATCTACCTCAATTCCCTTTGCTGAAAAAATGAATCCTAGGAGCTTCCCTGATTGGACCCCAAAAGCACATTTCTTTGGGTTGAGCCTGAGTTGGAACTACTCCATTTGGTCAAATATTTTTTGGAGGTCAGCAATGTGAGTACCTCATTCTTTAGATTTAGCCAATGTGTCATCAACATAGTCTTCCATGTTTTTGTGCATCATGTCATGGAATATTATTGTCATGGCTCTTTGATATGTGGCACCTACATTCTTTAACCCAAAAGGCATGACATTCCAGCAAAAGGTCCCCCATGCACATGTGAATGCAGTTTTCTCTTGATCTTCAGGGGCGATCTTGATTTGGTTGTAGCCAAAGAATCCATCCATTAATGAATACATCTAGTAACCAGATGTAAGATCTATGATCATGTTAATGTTTGGTAGAGGGAAGTCATCCTTCGGACATGCTTTGTTGAGGTCTTTGAAGTCCATACAGATCCTGATAGATTTATTAGTCTTAGAAACAGGAACCACATTAGATATCCATGCTGCATAGGAAATGACTCAAATGAAGCTAGCTTTTAATAACTTTTCTAGATCTGCTTTCACCAATAATGCAACATGTGGGTGCATCTTTCTAAGTTTTTGTTTGACGGGCTTGATCCTGGGAGCTATAGATAAATGGTGCATGATAAGATTATGATCTATCCCAGGCATATCAGTGTAGGACAATGCAAAGTTGATCTTCTTCTCCTTTAGGAACTCTGTGAACTGTACCATTTCTTCTTCTGATAGAGATTGTGCCAGATGAACTATTTGAGAATTTGCATCAGTGCCCAAGTTTACTGGCTGTGTTGGTTCAATTAATACTGAAGATCTTTCCTGAAAGTGTTCGGGGAGGATATCAAGAGTCTCATCCTTTGGCGCCTCAGAGAGGTTTTCACCATTGGATACATCTTTTTTCTTTACTATTTTGGGATCTGATACTGCCACAGAGCGGCTTTCACCATTAGTCCACTTTTTCTTTTTCTTTTTCAGTTTGTGACTAAGAAACTTGATATCCTCCTGTGACATTTTCTCACTCCTTGCATTGGTGGAAGAAGGGTAAGATTCACAAGCATTAAGATAACAAGCTAGGGAGTGGTCATTGGAAAAGTTGAGAATAGGATTAGGATCTATTTTAGTCCAATCAATTAGGTCTGGAAGTACCAATTTTAGGGAGTCAGATTCTGGGAAGGACAGTTCATCGTGTTAGTACCAAGACTATTAACCAACATGACACGATCTGTTAGGTTAATTTATTCGATATTTAGATCAATAAGAGTGAGATCATCATTAAAAGGGTCGTTGTTAGTTATATATGGATCAAACTCTAGCGACTCATTAGTGGAAATCTCATCATCATCCCTTTATAAAAGGAGGCTTCTTTCTTGTAGCCTATGAAATTCTTCTAGAGTTATGTATTTTCCAGTGTCTTCATCAATGATCAGGGGAAGGAACTCTTCTTCTGCTTTGGGAGGATCTGAATCATTGAAGGGAGTGTTAGATTGGTTACTAGGAGCTGAGGGTGTTGCAAACATGTGAATTGTATCTATTCCAATCTCTTAAGAGGCAATAGATAGCCGATCCCATTCATAGTCATGAGATTCTGTGACATCATCATCATATCTATTTAAGTATTTAGCAATGGTTATTTGATGGACTCGATTAGTTGCCTGGAGATCAAAGTGAGGTAGATCGAGGATGTGTGAAATTGTGACCAATTTCCCCCAATTAGGATGTAAATTCTGGGGCCAGGGTACCTCTTGAGTGATTTTTGCTATTGTGTCTCCCACCTCTTGAATAGGAGGTTGTGCTAGCAAAGGAGTGTGAAGATCCTATGGTACCTCAAAACTAGGTACATAGTGTTCTCCTTGATATTCTGGATTTTTTGCACCAATATGTAGCAATCTCTCATAAGGCCATGGTTCTAATATCATCTCATATTTTTGATCACTCCATGTTTCTGAAGGTGGACTCTCTTTTGAGGCAAGTTTATTACCTTTAGCATTAAACCCTAGTCCTATTTTATCTCTGTTGAGGAAGAATTCCATGGGTATCGGTTCAACAATCCCTCATCCTATGTAATTTAGAGGTCCCTTTCCTTTATAACCCATTTGCATGAGGAAATTATATCCCTTTCCATACTGTTCTAGGGATATTTTCACATGTTTGACCTCAAATTCCACAGGTTCACCTTTGTAAAGCCAATCCAAGACTGCCTGTTCTTCTATGATGTCTGAAGAACATGTGGATGCCTTTATCATGCTAGTTGCTTTGTGTACCTTTGGCTCTTTTAATGCTATAGGTGTGAATGTTGATGAAGGTTTTCCATAGGATCTTGGTGATACCGGAAGTTCTGTCATTGAGGGGGTTAAATCCAGCTTGTATTCTCCCATACCTATTTCTTGAAGTTTCAAGGTCTTGCTAAAAATATTCATAACCATGTCCTTGGTATTTTTAGGAGCAACTACATCTATAGCCTCTTTGTTGTGTGGGATCATGCTACCTACTTTAATATTGTTGCAAGTGTAGTTGGCATCTGTGGGAATCGTCACTTCTATCCCATTGTGTGGGAACTTTATGCATTGGTGATAAGTGGGTGGTATAGCTTGCATCTCGTGAATCCATGGTCTCCCTAGTAGATTATTGTAGGCTAGTGGTAGATCAAGAACTTGACAGATGACGTTTCTCTTAATCGGTCCAACTCTAATAGGTAGAGCAATAAGAACCTTGGAGGATCTTTCTTCCTCATCATAAGCTTTGATGGTTATCTTGTTTCTAGTGTCAATTGTTTTCTCTGAGAGAACTAGTCTCCTGACAAGATCCAGTGTATAGATATTCAATCCTGCACCTCCATCTATCAATATGCGTCTAACATGAGATTTATGAATAAGGACTTCGATATGGAGGGGTTGATTGTGTGGATGGGTCAATGACTTGTCATCCTATTTAGAAAAGGAGAGGTAGTGTGGCGCTAAGATGTGATTGACCATTGCTTGAAATTTGTCTATATCTATATCCTTTGGAACATTAGCAGCATGTAGAGCTTGTTCTAGGATTTCCCTATGCACCATAGATATTTTGAGCAACTTGAAGATAGAAATTTTGGCAGCGCTTCTTTGCAATTGGTCTACCAAGTCATATTTTTCTCTGGGGATAGTGAACACATGTTTTGATGTTGGTTTAGGGATAGTTATAATAGGAAACTTTGATGTGGGTGTTGGTTTTGGAGGTCCCTTGATTTTAACATGTGCTTGGCTCTGTGTTATAGTATTTGAGGAGGATGAGGCTCCTTTAATTGTGATCACATTGATGGATTCAATTTTAATGTCAAGCATATTAATCACATTATAATTTTTGGAATAGGTGTAGCTTACCTCATTACCTTTCCCTTTGGATGTTTCTCCTTGATTGTAATTAGGAAATGGTTTATTGAATGCCATGTGGTCTTCATTGGTAGTATGTCCATCAACTTTGATCTTACCTCCTTCGATGAGGTCCTGGATAACATGTTTTAGTTTAAGGCAATTGTTAGTCTTATGTCCCTTATTTTTGTGGAAAACACAATAGGAATTATCATGCCACCATCTGGGTTTGACCATTGGTTCCCACAATTTAGAATCAGGAATTGTAAGAACTTTGTTATCCACCAATGTCTTCAAAATAGTCTCAAGAGGTTCCCCTAAAGGAGTAAATGTTCTTTGGGGTTTTGAAGTCCAGGTTTGTTCTTTTCTGTTATCATTGTTCATTTTAGGAATAGGAGGTGTTACCTTAGCATCTTTTCTTGCTTGCATGCCATTAGTGAGATTGACTGCCTCTGGTTTAGGATTAATGATAGAGGCATCCACCACTCTGTCATTAACAACATTTTTGTTTTATTTCCACCATTTAGACTTGGAATTGGAGTTGTTTCCTTTGTTTTCATTTTGAAGGGTGATCTCTCCCCTTTTGACCATGACTTCCTCAATGTGGAGGGAATTTTTAATCATCCTATCGAAGCTAGGAGAGTCTTGCATTTGTAGAGCATAGCTTAATTCAGGCACTAGATTATTGACAAAGATCTCCATTTTCTCCGTTTTGGGAATGACCCTTGAATACCATGCAAAGATCTTCCTCCATCTTTGTAGGAAGTGTGTGAATGATTCTCCAGTTCATTGTTTGGTGTTACATAGATCCATCATAGTTACGTCATGTTGGATGTTGTAGGAGTAATGTTGAATGAACCTTTGGATCAACTCCTCAAATGTCTTGACTTTAAGGTTTAATTTTGAGAACCACTCCATGGTGTTACCTCCTAGACTTCCTAGAAACAGTCACATGAGGTAAGTGGGTTCATGCATGTACTTAATGCTTAAAGCACAGAATTCCCTCACATGGTTGTGTGGATCAGTTTCTCCCGTGTACTTGTAATACTTTGGCCTTGTCACATTGGGAGGAAACGGGACCATAGTGATACTCTTGTCGAAAGGAAATGGACAAATGGTGTCCAAAGAGTATTTTTTTTTAGGCTTCTCCTTCTCTTGTTTGAGGTTGGTGAGCTCTACTTGCATTAGATTGAGCTGTTTGGTGAGTATAGATATTGGGTTTGGTACCTCCTTTTCTATGAGATTTCCCACATTATAATCCTTGGGTACTTTGACACCTGTGGATGCCAGATCGAGGAAGTATTTTTTTTTATCATCACCAATTATCCGTTCCAAGAGCTTGTGGATCTATTTACTTTGTTTGAGTTTTTTGTACTCATCTTTAGGGATTTCCTCTTCAGTGTCTAATCCAAACGGATTATGTTCAAACTTGGGTCTTTCTTCTTCTTCCATACCTTTGGATTGTGCTTGTTTGCCATCATTATATCCCTCAAAGGCCTTACTCCAGTCATTAGTGTTTCTATCCATTTGAGGTGAATCTAGATCAAGTAGGGAACTATGAGAAGTTTCTTCGTGAAAGTGTGGTGTTTTAGGAGGCACTTTCGATCCTTTAGTTGTGTACTGATTGCGTCTTGTGTTAACCATGAAGTTTGTTTCTCAACTTTGTTAACATTTCCCAATAGTGCGAGTAAGGTTTTTAGATCATTCAAGTGGGCGTGTCTAGGTAAAATTAGCTGTTTGTTGTTGGTGGATGTAAATGATTCCAGCGTCAGAGGGTTAGAATGCCCTGATAGTGAGCTAGGAACCAAGTTGTTAATAGAAAATGGGTAGACCACACGTATTGAACTTATCATGAAAACTGACTAAGCATGCAAGGTGGATGTCTCAAAAGTGTTTTGAAATAACAATAGGGAGACCAGAAGAGACAATAGGAACCAACTAAAGAGAAAAAAGGGTATCCTAAATGACTAAGACTTCCTAAGAAAAGCTTCTACAAATGCTCACTGTCCTGAATGTGAGCTCCCACATACGAGCCTCTGATGGAACCAGATATGATCCTAGAATATAGATACGACTATATGCTAACCAAATGTGATCCAGTGATACTAAATGCGATCCTAAACACTAAATATGACTCAGGAAATTCAGGATGCGATCTTATGATGGTCTTGTCAGTTTGAGTCAGTTTTGAAAGATTTGTTTTTGAAGTGCGTGAAGGTGCTTGTTTCCAGATTGCATCAAGAGGTGTCGTAAGGTGTGAAAAAAACTTGCACTCTAGGTTTAGAAATTTATTGATTGTTTTTGAGGAGCTTATCTTTTTAGTGACCTTTTGAACATGTCAAATAGTTTTGCATTGTTAAGAGGATGAAACACACACTCATCTTTCCTAATTGCTAGGTGGAGGATGAAAATATTTGCTCATTGATTTACGTACACACTCAAATACTAATCAGAATACATCCATCACCAAGCATGCAATGGTTCCAGTCATGATGTTGTATTAGCTGACTCCAAACGGAAGTGAGGGCACAATATGACGAGTGTCTTGGGGCAATTAGTTTTTGCCTTGCACAAAGATTATCACCATTTTGGGGGTGAACCAGGAATTCTTTTAGTTAAAGTTGTTGTAGAGTATTGGGCAATATGTTCGAAACTGCCCCCCATAGAATTGCACAAGAAAAAATTTAGGCGTATAGCCCTATGAGTACCTAAATATATGTAGTCTCACAAGAAAGATTCAAGCGGCTTCGCTCTACATATACCCCGATATGTTCAAGGAATGATGTCGTAATTCTAAGAACAAAACTAGTTCTAGCTTTCAAGGCTTTGGCCTACGAGGAAGCAACTATTTATAGTGAGTTGGAAGGGTCGGCGTAAGACCTGTCCTCACTTGGGTCATTCCCAGGAGATTTTTTCCTCAACTGGCAGGCCCTCTACTATTTAAAGATCGGTAACTAGGATTGGCGAGCTTTAGATGTCTATATTTTTTATTCTTTTGAAGAAGAAGAGCATACTCTCCTAATCTAAGCCATTTTCTCCTCAAACACTTTAAAACAAAATTCTTTCCCTCAAGCTATGTTGAGTTTGATTTATTGTTCCTATTTTAAAGAAAATAGAAAGGGAAAGTTTGTCTTGTTCAATTAACCACAAAAATTTAGTGAGTTTGTGTTGTTCAATTTCTGATCCAAAAGCAATTAAATGATGTGTTGTTCATTGAGCCCACATATTTAGTGCTTTGTTTTGTTCAATTACTGAATCCGAAAATAATTATACAATTTTGTTCATTGATCCCACATGATTTAGTGATTTGTGTTTGTTCAATTTCTATCCCCAAAATGAATTAAATAGTGTGTTTTGTTTGTTCATTTACCCCCAATTTCATCACAAATGATAAGACAACGTCCAACTTTTTGATTTTCCTCAAGAGGAAAAGAGCATAATATATAGTTGTTTTAGCAAGTGGAGAAATGGTTTTAAGTTTTTGGAAAGAAAATAAATAGAAGTCAAGATAGGGGGGGTTTGGCAACCTGTAAGAACCACATTAGTTTCTATTTAATCCAACTCCATGAAAACCTCCCAAAGATACCTACAAACACTTGTTAATCTGTAAGATACAAAAAGCACAACTTGTCAGACTTGTTAGGATTAGGCAAACAAAGTAGACAAGCTTTTCAACCAAATGCGATCTTGAAATCCTACTGAGTGTGATATAGTATACTGTATGCAAGATTATTCCCCAAATATGTTCCAATGCTCACTAGATATGAGCCAAAACCAAAAATGACCCAGGAAATCCCAGATGTGATCTGACTTTTCTGCGGTGTTAGGGTGTATCCGGGATGCGATCCTGCAAGGTTAAAAATGATCCTGTGACTGATTTCTGAGCCTGCAAATTGCCAAAAAAGTGTTAGAAAACAAGGCTAAATTAAAAATCGAGCCCCATGGTGGGCGCCAGAAATGTGCGTGTGTATTTGGGAACTTGTTGAGAAAGACACAAACACTCAATAAGTCATTGCATTAGTTTAAAAGGTTAGATAAAACATGTAAAACCTACTAATATCAACCTATTGCCTGCTAACTAGGAAGAGTGTAATTAATAACATATTAGCCCTTAGAATATGCTATAATCAGTGACGAATACAACCTAGCATGAAGGATTTTTAGTTTGAAAACAAGTTAAAAGATGAAAAAGCATATATTCTAGCTCTAAAAGATGAAATGAAAGCAATGCAAAAGCATGGAATAATGAGTGAAATATGATTCTAAGATTAATCTAGCAGCATAGCAATGCATTTACAATCTAAGGTGAGGGATTATTTACTCTCAAAAATGGCTTCTATTTATAGAAGAATGGGAGAGAGAGAGGGGGACAAGGTGAATTAATGAGGTAAGGGCCTCATTAATGACGGTGTAAGAAGCATTAATGCCTTGGACATTAATAAGGCATGGGAGAGACATAGGCTTAAGGCATCTTCATTAATAAGGCATTAATGAAAGCCTTAAAGAAGCAAGGGAGGGTGTAAGAGGATGGCTTGAGAAGGTGGACCTTAAGAAAGTCAAGCTTGAGAAAGTAGACTTTCTTAAGTGGGTTGAGTTGCTAAGCATTCCTTAATGGAATGTGACAACATTAGGAGGTGGGTTAGAGTAGAATTAGGATTAGAATTAGATTAGTAAGGGGGGAATAGGTTGGGATGGGTTAGAACCTAGGGTAGAAGTGGTTGAGATAGGTTAGGTTGGGGTTTAGGGGAATATTAATAAATGGATTAAACTTATTTAATTCATTTAAAAACATGGGGATTAATTATTTAAACAATGAAATTGCTTTTTAATAATTAGGGGACTATATCCATTTTAATTAAATTAAATAGGCTAGGGGAATGGGTTAGTTTGCAAGTGGGTAATTGATTTAGAGATCTATTTAATTCCTTTATAATTAAATACTATAGCCATATTTCGAATTTGATTTGATTTGAATTGTATGGCTATAATAGTTAATATAAATTAGTGATAAAAATCACCTAGGACATTAAATTGATTTGAAGAATTATGCCAAGCAGTAACAGGGTCATTTGGACATAATTGAGGGTATGATCACACTTAGGGAAAATAGGGTCCATAATTGGAATAGACCAAATTTAGGTGGTTACATGTCTGATGTGTTGGAGGAAGTTAATGTTCATAATGATGTTAAGATGAATGATTATGATGATTCTATTTTCATATTAGATCCTATTTTAATTAATCTTTATGAGGAAGATATTCTTGATGATGTTATTGATGAATATGAGACCATTGATATTGGTACTGATTTACCTCATATGCTTTTAACTCAATTGATAATTACACCTAGTATCAAACATTGTGGTTCTCAATAGGATCCTCGTTTGGAACTGGCTATTATTCCTACTGTGTTGGATATAGTCCCTCTTATGAGTTTCCCACCTTCCCTAAATGATATAAAACAAGATAGGGAGAGTAGGTGATGCACTTGATTGGCTTGTCCTTCATGGTAGCCCTTTTTGTGTTTTCCTGTTGTATTTTTCTTTTCCCGTAATATGTTTTCTAAATGTTTGTTAGATTTTTATACAACCCTTGTTACTTTGTTGGTGCAAGGTGATAAAGGAATCAAGCCTATTGTACAATTACTCTATATGTATCTCTACTCTTCTATATTTGTTTTTCAATGTTATGCTGTACTAGTGCTATTGTTCGTAAATGCTTTCCTTGTGTAGTCCTCTTGGATCTATGACATGGTAGCACTGATTCTTTTTGGTCTTCATGTTGTGGTCTGAAAAGAATCTTCTTCATAACTCTTGCATTTTATTTCCTCCACTATGATTCTAGTTCTACTTTCTTTGGGGAATGATGTCAATTCATTTGCAATAATATCATATCTATATATGCATATTATCTTATGATCACACTGACCCCACAGTAGGTAGATCCCTTCTATGTTATTTGTAGATTTCTATGGTATTTCCCTTGATTTATCTTTATTTAGGGGCAAATCGTAGTGGAAACGTAATTATTAGAGTTATTTATGTTTTCGTTTAAGCCATTGTTCCTGTTAAAGTGTTAGAAAAGAATTATTTTTCACACACGCACTTTCTAGATATTTTCAAACTTAAAATTTTTTCCCTTTATGGATTAAAGACTAATCCTTAAAGCATGGATTTTTACCTTATAGGATCTCTTGATCCCTCTAGTTTAAATTTATACAGATCTCTTGAGCCCTCCAATTTCAATTTACAATGTTTTGATCCCTTAAGGTCAGAAGGTGTCCTTAAGACCAGATCTCCCTGATGGGTTGACTAGTGAGTAGCCACATTCACTAGGGGGTTTGACTCTATATTTCTAGTTGCACTGTTTCCTTGTGTGGTTCACAATGGGACATAAGTTCTCATTGGGTGAGGTAATCACACCCTCTCTCTTTTTCTCTTTAACTTGTGATATCTCTCTTATCATGATCTTAGGGTTGATAAAGACTTAATTACCTAGGGGATTGAGGATTCTTTTGTCCCTTTTGATTTCAATAAGATTATCTTTTCTTCATGATCTCCTTTACCAAGAGATTGCATCGATTCCATACTCTTGCTAAAGTGGGGCTAAATGTATAGTCAGAAAATGGAAGCACTTCTATTTTAGACTAGTTTAGCACTCTGAGTATGTATTTTGGGGTCATTTCAAGTGCCTTGAATGGGTCTCTGACCTGGATCTAGCTTTTCCCCATGTTCTTCCCCATTTCCCACTTTTCTTTAGCTTGTTTCTGGCATCCTAAACTGCAAACCTGAGATTTTTGACCTCGGGGTCAAAATCAACCTTTCTAGGTCAAGGTCAACCTCAACCTTGACCTAGGTCAAGGTCAACCTTGACCTTGACCTAGGTCAAAATCAACCTCGATTCTGACCCAGGGTCCAAATATCAAGTTTCGAAGGTTTCCAAATGTGAGGCTTCAGAAAGATTTAATTCCCACTTCCGTGTTGGCTATTTCGGTCTTTGGGCCAATGAATCTTGAAATTATATTTAATATAGGTACACTTCTATGGATATAGGTCTAATTGGAATTTAATTCTCCTATGTAGGCCTCTCTAGAATATTGTGCCCTATAATGGTATATAAGGAAGTCTTCTCCTCTCATTTTCTCTAACAATCTAAGACTTGGAAACCATAAATCATCAACCAAGAAAGAAAAATCAAAGTGAAATCTAAGTGTGAAGAGAAAGCTAAGAAAAAATTATCTACTCCCAAGCATTCAATTAGTCAAGCATCTTCAAGCATTCAATTCATCAAGGATATCCATTGGTAGCCATTGAAGGATTCAAGCACTATGGAGTCGTCTTGTTGAAGATTTCTCCATCCACATTCCTCCAAACCTCTTCCTATTCAAAGATCCATTCAATATTGGTGTTGAAGATATACAAGGAATTGATTTGAGACATACTACATCCTAAATTCTACATTCTACATCCATTTGGTGCATACATACTTGTGGATCCAAGGATTCAAATCCGCCACAAGGGTTTCTATACAAGCAAGGTGAATTTGTTCATTTACTTTGTTTACTTATGCAATTTAAATTCAATTATAAGGTTAATTCTAAAAATAGGGTTTGACCAATGAAAAACCCTCCCCCCCCCCAAAAAAAAAAACAAACCATTTTTCTTGCAGGGATAGGTTTAGAACAACGAATTGGAGTGAAGATTCAGATACCCTTTTCAACAAACTTTCAGGATCTGGAAGCAGATTTTTTGTTAGACTGTGTAGGTCAGAATCAGAAATTCTGGGTCACAATCAGACCTTTTGGGTCAAAGGTGACATTCATTTTAGGGTCAGAATAAGAAATTTTGGGTCAAAGGTGACATTCATTTTAGGGTTAGAATAAACATTCATTTCTAGGTCAGAATCAGAAATTTTGGGTCAAAGGTGACATTCATTTTTGGGTCAAAATTGGACATGAGCCAGATTCAGAACATATTTCTGGGTTTTCTTTGTCTCTGCATTTATGTTCTAGATCCAATTGCATAATTTCTAGAAACTCAGTGCAGACACCCAAAAACAACATTCGTTAGATCTGTTGCATTTTGAGGTTAGTACATGTCTTCAATTCATTTCAATTAAAGTTTTAATCTTCCTAAATCTATTACACACTCTCTTCTATAAAATAGAAGTTAGGGTTTTTCTCTTTATCTCTATCCTTAATAGGTTGATTCATTTATGCATTGAACCTTCCTTTGGGGTTAATCAATTTGGATCTTCCCTTTATGAAATTTGGGATTAAGAGGAAAATCTTACCTTCTCCACATTATTATTTAATCTTACATTCTAATAAACCTTTCCATTTCCATTATATCACATTATTTTTCCTTTACATATTAGTGACTTCCATTTCTTATGCTACAGGAACCTTCATTGCTCTTATTTTGAGAATGACTATGGTTGATACTATGAACTAATTTCATCCCATTAGTCTCTATAATTATTTTTTATAAAATCATCTCTAAGGTCCTCACTTCTAGGATTATTGATGTGTTGCCTACCATTATCTCTCCTCAACAAAATCATTTTGTTATAGGAAGACAAATCCTTGATTCTATTATGTCGGTCCACAAAAACATTCATTCCTTGGTGATGGCTAAGAAGCAGGGCTTTTTTATGTCTCCCATGGTTGCATTCCATTCCATGTTTATTTTGACCCAAGATACTTTGTTCATGTTATTATGGTTATCAACATGATGGGATGCTTTCGATGACAGTACCTTATTTTGGTTTCATGTATCTTAGTTGTAGTAGATGGTTGGTTTATGTTGTAGTTTTGATCATATCTGCATGATGATGCTAGAGATGTGACATGATATCTTATGATGATACCTGGTTTATTTTACTTCAAGGAACAATGGATTATTATGTTGATGATTATATCTGATTTCACCATAGTACCATGCCTTATATGTTGTGGGTATTTTAGTAATTACTTTCATGGATTTATGCTCATGTTATCATGATTGTTTATTTAATGCTTATGTTTAAATATGTAAATGTTAATGCAATGATTATTTAAATGAATTATTATTCTCTCTTTGCTCATGCAATATATATATATATATATATATATATATATATATATATTTATATAATTCTTTGTGTGATTGTGCAAAGTGAGACGAAGTTGTAGTTACCCCCTTGTGAGGTCCACATGATGGTGTCATCTTATTTGTTGTTTGATTATGACCTGTTATGCTTCGGCTATTTTATTAGGAGTAGGTACAATTTATGTTTGCATGTTTACTGAATAGGTACTAGGTACATTCATCCTTAGTTCAAGAGTTGAGTGTGTACCTATATCCCCAACAACGACACAAGGAATAGTATTACCGACCTTTCATTTTGAGCTAATGTCGTCCGTATATGGATGATGTATCTTGAGTAGTATATTATTCCCTCCGCTACATATTGGTAAATCCAGATTCATTACGCATTTGTGATAGACCAGTGATTGTCTATGCATTTAGAAGTTCAATTCATTGTCGCAGATTAAATTTAATTAAATATTGTTTTTTAATGATTTGAGAGAATTTTAATACTTATTTTGTTTACTTTCTATTTGACCATAGTTGGATTCCAATTATGTGGAATCGATTTTATTATGTTGGGGTGAAAGGTGAGTAGGTTATTTTAATTTTATAAATAACCTATTTTAAAAGTCACTTTTTATAAAGTAATATATATGTTGAAAGTGAGTTCTTTTTACTCACTTTTTCCATTTTGGTCTTTTTATAAAATATGGATTTTGCTCCAAACTTGATTGGAGAAATTCACTCTTTTGTTCATTGTGTATGACTGGGTCGTCAGATCTTGGTGGGTAGCAGCACGTTGGAATCATGATGCGAATACCTACATTTCCTTGGAACAAATTTTGGATTTAGTGAGGAAATTTATCTATTCGTCCTTCTTCCAGGTTTATCCTCTAGTTGTGAGGTAGGTCCTTCTATATTTAAATCTTTCTTCATTCATTTGATCTGTTTATTGTTTTGTTTTGTTTTGATGGCTGAGAGTTAGTACTCCCCCACTTTGTGGTAGCTTTTAGATACCTGGTTGACTCACTATGAGAAACTGGTGTTTTCATTATTGGTTTTACTATCGTTATGCTAGCCGGTTTTCCGTGTTTATCCAGAAGTGGAATTTTATTGGCTTGGTGTGTTTTCGGGTGCCTATGGGAAAGTAGGTTTTCATTTTGTAAATTTTTGAGAAGTTTGATTTTTGGGAAATTTTGGGGTCACCTCATTTTGTATGCCACCTAGTTTAATGTTTATTTTGTTTGGTTGAATCCGAATATTGGAGTGTGTTATCCTCCAGTCTTCCAACCATTCTATGGTTTTACATTGTCAATTTGAGATTCATGAGTAAATTTGTACTCCTAGCCTAGTGTCTAATTGAGTGTGTCATGAGCACTTGTGTTGTCTTTCCATTTTCTGATATTATTCTCCATTCTTTATTTGATCACATTGGAATGTGTGATGATGGTGTTTGAGACCACAACACAAGATTTTTTGTACCATCACGATATTGCATTGAGACTCATGCTCTTGCTTGAGACCAATAGAGCCATGCGATTTATTTATTTTACCTCTCTCTTTGATTGAGGTTTGGAGTCCTTTTATCTTCATTGTGTTTGACTGGTAGGTGTGGAGTAGTGGGATGGAGTGGCTCACCAAGGAAAGCGGGGACACAAAGTGGTCCTAGGGTATCTCTTGATTGAGTTATTTAAATAAGTAATAACCTTAAAAAAAAATAGGGAAAAAAGAACATAATTATATTAAGATCAGTAATTTATCCATGGAATGTCTATTTGAGAGGCATGAGTTAGGACAGCTATGATCCATCTATAGATGTTGATCCAAAATGGCATCAACTGTCTGTTTGTGAGACATGTGTCATCCCAGTGGAGCTTCCTTTTTTGAGAAGGATTATTCGATTCCACATGGACCTGTATGAGTCGTGTGATGAAACTCCATTATTTAGTCTCAATATCATACCCTATCTAGTTGAGTAGTGACCTTGACCTACTCATTTTGAGTCCCTACTTGGAACTTTGTACCATTCCTTATTTCTATGCATCTTCTTGGTGTGAGTGTACTCCCTTTTAGATGTGAGTGTTTATCTTGGTTGTGGTAAGGATTAATATCTCCACAAGCATGGTGGGGTGGACCTAAGGGTTCCACATGGTTGGGTGGAATTTCACTTTACCACTATTGAGGGATGGTGTACATATGGTGGATGACTTTTAGTGATAGACATCTTGAGCATGATGTGCTTTTTTCTAACCCTTCTTGTCATTTATGTATTTGATTTCTATACTTGGGGTTCTAGTTTTATCATGTTATGTTTATGCTTCCCTTATATTGTACATTGATGAAATCAAGTGTCCATATTCTCATTTCACTTTAGCACTACTGAGGACCAGTGTACAGATGGTGGATGAATTTCAATGATAGACATATTGAGCATGATGTGCTCTTTTCTATACCTTCTTGTCATTTATGTATTTCATGTCTATACTTGGGGTTCTAGTTTTATTATATTATGTTTATGCTTCCCTTATATTGTGCATTGATGAAATTGAGTGTCCATATCCTTGATATGCATGTATCCAATACCCCCCAATGTGGAGTTATATTTTATTTCAAGTCACACATTGGTGTCAGCAAGCCTATCTAGTTTTTGGACTGAGGTAACTGTTCCTTGCAAGTTTTGGCAACAATGATCACCTTTTTTTAGATTATTCTTGATTCAAGTGAATGCATTAAAAAATTTTGATGTCCTAAGATGGTTTAAGGTCCATTTTTTCATAGATCATGTCAATAAATTTTTGACACATTTTGAACAGATTCAATCAGACTTCGGATGCAAAAGTTATGGCTTCTGGAACAAATCCTATGCAAAACCAAGTGTAGTGTCATACAAGTTCCTTTATGTTTCCATACGAGTCAGGATTGATTATATTATGAGACCTATTTCTTACTCATACGAGACCCTTCTTCCCACTTTTTTATCGTATGATTCATGGTGAATTATCGTATAACACTTGATCCTTGATTGTACGAGTAACTGTTGAAGTTACTTGTATTATGGACATTGGGCACTTTTGTCCTCAAGTGGAAGATACAAATTATATTTTTGGTGACCTTTTTGGGAGACGCATCATTCCAATTTTAAATAGATCAAATATCGATCATAATTGGGGGTTGATTGAAGTCATTCTTATTTCTATTTATTTCTACTTGGTAACTGAATCTTGTTCATAGTAAAAGGCTTGAGAATCTTTGGAAGTGTTGAAAGACTTATGCTTGTGTTGGAGAACATGTGAGTAGCCATGTTCCCTGATTTTCTTGCATGTTATGTTGTTTATCCTTTTTACTCAGTTACTCTATTATTCTTGATAGGTAACTAGCTTTTAGAAAAAAATTATTAGTGCATATTTTATCCTTGTGTTCCAAGGATTCCCAGGTGGGGCATTATAGCTTTCTTCTCAAATTGGATTTATCCAAATCTTTTGACAGATTTGACTGGTGTTTTTTAACAGAAATTTTTGCTGGCGTTTGGATTCTATATGATAAGTGTGCAATTGATAATGCAATTGATTTCCTCTTCTTCCTTCTTGGTTCTCATAAATATCTCTCCCTCCCATTTTTTAAAAATATTCTAGGGGATTGAGGCAGAAGGATCCTCTTTCCCCTATTATTTTTCTTATTATGGCTGAGTGCTTAGGTAGATTCATAGGTAAGATTGTAGATAAAGGAACTTTGAAAGGTCTTCACCCTTCGTCTTCTAACCAAGTTTTCTCACATGAAAAATTTGTTGATGATTTTATTTTCAAGGGAGAAACATCTATTAAAGAAGCCAAAGCCCTTAAGATGGCTCTTGAAAAATATGGTTCTTCTTCAGCTTAGATTATCAACTGGTCTAAAAGATTCTTATTCTTCATCAATACTCCTAACATAAGATAGATACAAATAAGCAACATCTTGGATGTCAAATTGATTCTCTTCCCTCTACCTATTTGGGCCTACCTTTAGGTCAAAATCCTCCAGACTCCTTCTCAAGCTCTTTGGTGGATAAATTTCATAAGAATCTTGCAGGGTGGAAAGGCTCCCTCTTAAGTCAAGCGAGTAAGGTCCAGCTGTTGAAAGATTCTTTGAAAAGTTTTCCAATTTTTGCAATGAGTCTTTTTAAGATTCCTGTTAAATATGCTGAAGCAATTGAAAATATTCAAAGAAACTTCTTATGGTGGTGAGTGGAGGAGGAAAAAGGGTTGTTTTGATCGCCTGAGACAAAGTGTGAAAACTGAAAAAGTGGGGGGGGGGGGGGGTGGGGGTAAGAAGGATTNTGGGGGGGGGGGGGGTTGGGGCTAAGAAGGATTAGAACCATGAAGAATTCCATGTTATCAAAACATATATGGAGAACCTACAATTCTTTGGGAGAGAGAAAACATATGGAAAAATAAGTATATGGGTAACTTTCCGACCCTTGATAGTTTTCTTATGGCTAATGTAATTCCTATTGGGACACATATCTGGAAAAATGTTACAAACAATATTAGTATCCTAGCTAATGGGGTCAAATTGAAGATTGGGATTGACAGGAAGGTTCAATTTTGGGAGGACACTTGGCTCTTGGAATCCCCTCTAATTGATATTCCTGTTTGGAACCCTTATGTGATAGAGTGTAAGATTAAATTTGTTTTGTATGTTGCTAATTACTGGGAGCTAAATCATTGGATAGATCTTAGTGTTGTCAGACCTATTCTGAATCAGGGTAATAAATACTTGAACTCTATGGTGGCTAATGAAGAGGAGGACACTCTGATTTGGAAGCTAAGTCCTAATGTAAATTTCACTACCTCCTCTATGGTTAACATGATTTCTCTTACTCAATATCCTCCCCCATGCTGGTCCAAAGCATGGATTAAACATCTCGCTCCTAAAATCAACATATTTTTCTAGATCACTCTTTAGAATAAGATTTTAACACCTAAAAATCTCATGAACAGGGAGTTTTGTATGCCCAACATATGCTACTTGTGTTGTCAAGAGGAAGAGACAATTAACCATATGTTTAATCACTATCCCTTTGTTGGTTCTATCTGGTTCAATATCTTAAGCCTCTTTAATCTGGCTTGGATTATTTGTAATAATGTTCAAAATGTTTATGTTTTTTGGTTATGTCCCTCAAAGAATTCCTTAGTCTTTGCTCTGTGGAATCTTTCTATCCCACATGTGGCTTGGTGGATATGGAAAGAGAGGAATGACATAGTTTTTCATGATAGATCCTCCCCTTCTCAAAATGTTTTCCAAAATATCAAAAGAGCTATTCTTGAAAATATTTCTCTTTTAGGGGAGCTTAGCCCTCCTTTATGTAAAAATGACAAAAGAATCTTTGAGTTATGGAAAATGTGAGGTGGATTTAAATATAGAAACTCTTCTACTAGAAAAGAGGATGCCACTTGGGATTGTCCCCCAAAAGGTTGGATGAAGGTTAATTTTGATGGGGCCTCAAAGGGGAACCCAGGACCAGCTAGATGTGGAGGAGTTTTAAGAGATGAGGCTGAAATTTGTAAAGAGATGATAACCATGCCTATTGGGGTTTAGACTAATCACATGGTTGAAGCTATGTCAGCCTATCAAAGTTTCTATTAGCCCAAAAATGGAATTGCAAAAAATATGGATAGAGGGAGACTCAAATAACATAATCAAATGCCTTAACAAAAATTGCTCTCCTTTTTGGACTATAAAAATATTATAAATGCATCCTTGGATATCATAGCCTCTTTTGAAGAATGTGTTATCATGCATGGGTATAGGGAAATTAACTTAGTTGACTGGATGGTCAACAAGGAAGTTAATGTAACACCCCAAAATTGGCACCTAAAAACCTAATCAATTTTGGTGCATTTTCTTATCTTCGAAGTCCTATTGTATTAGGCAAATTCTTCGCCTAATTGACTTTAATTGAGTGAGTTTCAAATGCATAAAACCCAAATTTGCATAAATCTGACAATTACATTTAATTCCTAAATCTTAAATGATTATTAGCTAAAACCCCTATGATTAATTGATTTAATCCTAAAGTCCTAAAGTACT
>MU226322.1:149858-166708 GCA_018584345.1 Thuja plicata
TAGGAGGCAACAGGTCACCTCAATCACCTTCGTAGAGCAAACAATTCAATGTTTGTCTTTGCGAATTCATTGATTGAATAAGGACTATGTTGGGTTTTTTGTTGAATTGAGAGGTCACATTCGACATAAGACAGTTAACATGGAAGATATACTAAGATGGTGTGGAGAGGTTTGCTTTCCGTACAATGTGAAATCATTAATTGATGCATACTGAATTCAAAGTAGGAAAGTGACAATCATCACAGATTACAATGAGAAGTAAAATGACCTAGCTATTAATTACAAAGTATGGAGGGAGAAATGGTTTGTATCATGAAGTACTAGGGCCTAATTATTTCACATGGATTTTGGGTTTCTAATGTCATTCTAAAGTTTTTTTCCTTGTCTTTCTCCAGTCTGGTGTTACAAACTTGCAGAAAAACAATAAGAAAAGAAGTCAGAAGGTTGATTGCAGAATGTGAGGTAATAGAAAGAGCTTTGAACTAGTGACTTGTGATGATTGGAGAAACACTGAGGAAGTGTGGGATATTCTGAAATGAGGACATTTAAAGGATTACATGAAGAGGTTGGATGGGTGTGATTTGACCATTACAAAGTATTTCATCAAGAACTTGAAGAATCAGAAGTTAACTATGGGGAACTAGAAGATAAAGGTGGATGAAGCTCTCATTTTGGAGGTCACTAGTTTCCTGAGAGATGGAAGTAAATCCTACAAGGACAGAAAGCTCACTGATGGGGCTGTTAAAATGTTCCTAGAGGATGAAAAAGAAATAAAACGTCTGGTAAAGTTAAGTAATTCCAAATACTCTCCCAAAATAATTAGTAGGCTGTGGCAAAATGTTTCATTTTCTGTTATGAGTTACATTACTCTAGATGGAAAATATACTAGGGCTTATGGGTATTGTAGACGTCAAAAATCATCCTTATATTAATTTAGTTAATATCCCTATAACATTATAAGTATTTTTAATTAATTATTTATATTTTTTATATTATTCTATCTATTTAATAAAATATGATTCACCTTCTATAGTATTTAGATTTAATTTAAATACTATCCCATTTAATGTATTAAATCTTATTTATATAAATTTGTTCATAAGATCCCCTTTTTAAATAAATATTAATTTATTTATTCCCTCACATATCTAAATATTCCTCTAAACCAAGATTAAATTCAAATTTAATTTGAAACATTAATCTAAGCCTAGCCTAAAGACCTATTAATCCTATCTATAAACCTACTCTATTCCTACCCTACCCTACCTATCCCTCTTAATAAAGCTATTCTCTCATTTAAGCACAGACTAATCACACTTAAAATGTGATTCCTAACCTTTTTAGCACTAATGGAATGCTCACACATGCGTGAGAAAATCCTTTCAAGGAAACCACCAACTTCCTTAAATGTAGCCACTCTTTTGTCCCCCATTCCATTCCCCAAAAATTGCTCACACATGTGTGAGCAACCTTGAGCCACTCAAACCTTAAAGGGTTGTGTTGACTTTTTGCATGTCTTGTCCTCTTGCCCTTGTGTCCTCTATGTGGCATCTATGTGGATGCCACATGTGCTCCACCTCATCCAAGCCCTTTCCTTGCCTCCAAAAATCTATAAATAGAAGCTCTTGCCAAGAGCAAAGCATCCATTATTTTTGCATTGTTATAATGTTAGTTTCATTTTAGGATTTCTTTGAGCATTTTAGCATTCTAGTTTATTTCAAGTTTAAATCCATTTAGATATTACATGTTAGGAATAATGGTAAATGAATCTTGAATCTTTCATAACATGTTATCTTAGATCTTTGTATTGGGTAAGTGCACAAAGATGGGGGACCAAAAAGGGGGTATAAGATGCCATTTTTTTTTTCTGAAATCAACAAACTCTGAACTTCAACAAGAAATTAAGGATAGTTACACTGCAAATTTTAAAATGTGACAAAAAAAAGAGTTGTTCTACTCCGAATCTAGTTTCTAAAATACCAATTTATTTTAGAAATGGTGGAGATTAAGGCCCTAAAAAGGGGGAGCACAAAAAGTGGTCCTCTTTTTGTGAACAAATATAACATAGCGTCTGGTGTGCTCCCCCGAAAAAGTTAACTTTTTGAAAAAAAAAATAATTGCTCCGGTGAGAAATTAGCTAACACCACCTAGGTTACCCCGGATTTTTCAACTAATGTTTTGATGAAATTGTGATTTTTTGCCATTTTCTGAAGTGGACACATCCTGAAAAATGTGAAATTTCTATGTGCTCCGCCTAGAAATCATTGAAAACTAAATGAAAATCAAAACTTTTTTTTTTAAAGTGTGTAGAATGGAATCCAGTTTCTAAAACTGTAATTTTTTAAAAAATTTGATGAACGAGCCAAAATGTAAGCCCAAATGAATACACATTGGTTTTTGACAAAAATCAGAGATACTTAGAAAAGAAATTAGAGATGAAAATCTTAACATAATGAGAATTCAAAATAAATTACATGGTTAGATAGCTATCATAGAGATCTACAATATCATGCCACCTGATTTTATTTTTATTGAACCACATGCAAACCTGATGGGGAGCACACAAGAAAAATGTTATTTTTTTCTAGGTTTGCTAGAAAACACGTCTTAGACATGTTTGAATCCTCCAAGCCTATGGGTTGGAACTCCAAGGAAAATCCAAGCCTTAGGCTTGGTAAAATTCAATGTCATTCAAAGGGTGTCCAGCCTATAAGCACTATAGGGTGTACACCCTATGGGGTGTATGCCCTATATTAGACACACAAAATGACAAAAGGAGAGAGAGAGAGAGAGAGAGAGAGAGAGAGAGATCTATCTATATCTCTCTCCCTCTCTTACCACCTCTCTCTCTATATATATAAAACCTAATAGGGTGCACGCCCTATAGGGCACATGCCCTATGGTTTAAATTATGGGCAGGCTATAGGGCATGTGCCCTATAGCCCGCATGTCTTATGTGCGTATGGGGGAACAAAAGGGTATTTGGCACCTTTTTGGTCCCCTGTCTCAGTGCATATACCCCATCATCATCTTGATGAAAGCTTGAGACAAGTTTTTCATACTTTTTCTTGAGCTCTTAATCATATCCATTAGCTTGCATTCTTAAGTCATCTTTCAATCATAGTGAGATTTAGTTTTTATTGTGTTGAGAGAGCACACCCACATTCCTCTCTAAGAGAAAATCAACAAGGCTTGGGTGCACTTGTTTGGCTCATCAGAGATTGTGGTGTAAAGTTCTTATCTTTTTTGAATCTTTCATTTGAATATGCTAACCCTTGTTGGATTCAATGGCTAATATTTGTGTCTGCATGTTTTAGTGATTTATTTGGATAGGTAACTTTATATCACATACATTTTGGCAGGTCCGATGGGACCCCGTCCCTGATTTCTTCAAAAGTTTCAAAATTTCTACATTTTTTTATGATTCTAGAAAAGTGCTTCACAGAGCCATCTCCACTCTGAGATTACCGTCTCCATTCCTAGACTGTCATCTGCATAGATTGTATTCTGCGTAGTTTCACCATCTGCACTCTAGGATTACCATCTTTTCCTGTCTAAATTTTTCTTGGATTTACTTTTCTTTAAACACTTCTTTTTATCATCTTTTGCTGTTTTAACTCTCGGGTTTCTGACAGGATATCACTTTTGGAGAATTAAATGCTATCAAAATTTATTAAAAAGATAAATATTTTGTTAACTAAGGATTTTTTGAACTGACTAGGTTTTTTGTGTTTTACCATCTACGCAAGTAATCAGTCATCTCTGAAGATTGATCATCGGTGACCTAGAATCACAGTTTGTGTGTTTTCGGTATTTTTTGGTAGGTAATTAATGTTGATTTCCTAAACTGTCATCTGCATTTTGTTATCATCTGTTCTATTTTTCCATCTATGCTCTGTGACTAGTGTCTGCATAGATTTACTATTTTTCCTCATTATTTGTCAAGTTTTCATGTTACTAATATTTTCTGAGGTTTTACAACACCATACCCAAAGATCAAGAAACATTAAGCTACTAACCTTTTGTGTTCTAGGATGTTGAAGAAGGAAAAAAACTCAAATTCCTCACTTTTTTGGTTGTAGGTTTCCTCATATTTTCAACCAAATGATTGTGCTTCTTAGCATAATTTTTTATTCAGGCACCTAGATTAATTAGAAGATCTTTTGTGTGATTCAAAATAAGCATTAGGGAGTGTTCTCTCTTCCTTTTGGAAGATCAAAAACCTAGACATGCTTATTTTGTTTTAGGCAAATAAATCTTTGGGAAATAAAAAGTGTTTGACGTGTTCTGGAGAAAATGAAATTGGGTAGGAGACTATGCTCTTTTCCCCTTGTGAGAAAATCAGAAATCTAGACCCCTCTTGTCACCAATCCATTGCTTTATGTTGATCCTTTAGTTGGGCCTTTCGGTGAGGAAAAAATCTCCCAGAATGACCCACATAAGAATGAGGTGTAAGCCACACCACTCTACCTCATGTTAATCAAATTTACTCTTTGGGGCCAAAGCCTTGGGATTCGGTTGGAATTTGAGCTTATACTCGGCTCACATCTAACATAAGTGCATCCTAACGGTATGAATCACATTTATGTGCCACTTTTTTCAAGATGCTAAA
Source organism: Thuja plicata (assembly GCA_018584345.1). Taxonomy (NCBI): domain Eukaryota; kingdom Viridiplantae; phylum Streptophyta; class Pinopsida; order Cupressales; family Cupressaceae; genus Thuja; species Thuja plicata. The sequence continues at coordinate 154,471 of MU226322.1, forward strand.
TGGAGCTATACGCCTGAATTATGCTTGCACGGACATAGAGGATACAATCAAATGGAGAACCTTACTAAAAAATATAGGCTTAGAAGCTACGCAGAACACCCCCGAAAGGTGATAATGTTTGTACAAGGAAGATAGTAACTTCCCCAAGATCACTCATACATTTGTGCCTCCCTGAGCATTTGGAGTTGGCTAATACGGTGTCAAGACTCAAGCCATTGCGTGCTTGGTGATGGTTGTACTTTGATTAGCTCTTGTGTGTGTGCCTAAGCTTACGAGAAAATATTTTCATGCTAAACCAATTTCTTAGGTAGACTATGTTTGAAGTGCTTGAAGAACATTGACAAATCCGAAAAAAAAAATTGGAATCCTCAACAAACAAATTTGTCACACTTTCTTATATAATACAAAAATCAAAATTTTTCCAAATCATCAAAACTCTATCTTGTTTATACATTTCCATCTCCGCTCTGGCATTGCCATCTATGCAGATCACCATCTACACGATTTCACCATCTGTGCAGTATCAAATTGCCTTCTGCGTCTGAGACTGTCATCTCTATTTAAAAATAATGAGATTCAAAATTTACCAGAATCTTTAAAATTTGGTCTTTTATGCGATCCTAAAACCATTTGTCCTAAAACCTTTGGTTTCTCATTAAAAATCAGATTTTTTGCTATAGGACATGACTATTTCCAAGAAACACAAGAAGGTTAAACTTACAACTCCTCAAGTTTAGAAAGAACAGAAAGAAACCACTCGCAAATCCAAGGAATATCAATACATTCCCTAATCAATCAAGCACAAAATTGAGCATTACAAGAAAATTGACACTATCATGTACAACAAAAAAGTTTGCAACTTCATGGCCAAGTATCCCATTAATCATGCCTTTGTTACTCTTGAGCAATTATACTAGACTAACATCTTGTTTCCAAATCAATTTCTCATTCTTCCATCATCATGAGACATCATCCTATCTCTCTCGGAGCATTAGATAAAACCTCTTTGGATTTAAAATCAAAATCAAATCAATCCTTTCTTAGGTTGGACGACCTTAATCAAAAGTATTGTAGACCTTTATCCTTAGACAAACACAATATTGTGATCGCTTGTTATAAAGGCTCAGAAACTAGGCATAATCCTTTAACTTAGAGATTGGACATCCAACTAAGCACTTCATCCACTTTATAAGAAACTCATTTAATGTGTCAAACCTAGAGATATGTTACATGAAACGGGCTAGCAAAATATATGCACCAAGCACTTTCTCAACCAATCATTCTATATTTGCTGCAAGAAATAAATGCTAGAAAGAAATTATTCTATGGTTGCAGGAAATAAATGCTTTCGAAGGGAAACTATACTATTGCTGCATGAAATCATTACTCAAAGGAAAGCTAAAATATTGCTCTGAAAGTAAATACTTGAAAGTAAATGATGGAAATGAATGCTCCTAGTAGGATGGAAGAGTGCACAAAATAACTATAATGCCTTAGTTACTCTGTCGCTTGGCCGCAAGAAGCAGAGTTGTCCTATGGCTTTGGCTGTAGGAGCTATTTAGCATAGGAATTGAAATAATGGAAATGTAGGAAAGTGATCTAAACTAGAATGAATCTAACTATTGATTCCTCACCAAGTGGGCCCCCTTGGGCGAGTACCCAGAACACTCAATTACATAGAACTAATCTCAAAACTTCATTTTCTCATTAGGATGAATAACAGAGTACATAGATTTTCATCAACGGTAAAATAATAGAATTGAACTATCTTGCAACTATCATAATACTACTACTGCCCTCCTTCTCATGCAAGAGTGGGGCTTTATTTAAAGGAAAAATATTTAACTACTAAACTCCACATGCCCTAAGAAAAGGTGGAGCTTTTATTACAAACAACTAACAGAAAGGAAAGCTAGAAAACATGAAATGGAATCAGTCCAAAAAAGAGGAAAGAACTCCTTAGACAACATATCTAACTTCCCACTCTCTCCTAGATTTCATTAGGAAAATTATTGTATTTTCCAAGTCTTCGTTCAACTATCTCCACCTAGATTAATCATAAACATTCCACCACTTCTATGTCAATGTTTCATCCATGCATGTCTGCTGCAGGACTGAGTCAAGCATCCAGCACATAGACATGCTAACCTGAACAAGATGATGGTTGCTACTTCGATGCGCTGCATTAAAAATATTAGGATAAAAGCATTCATGGAAAACAATCATTCAAAGTACATATGCATTATCTATTGCTCAAATAGTCAATTCATTCATAAAACATGATCATAATTTCATAGCAATAAATAGAGCATATTCATCCAGATAAATCATATTAAGTAGAATATGTCCATGGCATAGGTTCAGTGGTTGACTACCACATATTAATAGTTTTAGAGCATAAAATCTTGGAGTAATAAAAGAAAACATAGGAAAAGACCTAGCAAAAGTTCTTCTAAGGTATCTAAAGTATGCCATTAAAATGGCCGATCATTTTTTCCCTACAAAGACTAGTGTCGGTCCTTAGGCACTGAGACGTTCCAAATCTTGGAAAGAACCTGGAGGTCTCCTTCATGTGTCTCTCTAATCATGGAGGTGCCCAATCGCCAGTAGAATCCATTTGTTCGCTCCATCTTCACTCGTCTACTAAGTTCCTGTTGTTCATCTATTTCATCATCCACACAGCTGTACAGTGGCCATAAAAGTAGAGGAGGTTGGAAGGTGAGTGGAAACCATCTCTCGGGCCATGGATGTCTTCCCTAGCATATATACCAGCTAACACATTGCATTGTAGCCCGCAAGTTAATCAGACTATGTGGTTCTGCCTTCTTAAGTGCCATAGTGAGTCTCTCCCATCTTTGCCTTAATCCTTCAATTGCCTTGTCCCCATCTGATAATGAAAATCTTTAAAATGCTGAGAAAACTTCGTCACAACTTTCCAGAATCTATTTCTTGCATGTAGAATCATGAAATCCATAAACAATATGTATCTAGTCACAGTAAAGCCATTGTGATGATTGGCTTTCAGGACAAAGGGGCAATGAAATGGACTTTTCCAGGATTCTGTACTGATGTAATTTCCCACCATAATTTATTTCATTCTAAATCCAGGAAAGGAGGGCAGACAAATGTATATCACCAATAAAAAGAAGGGGATTCCAGTCAGTATTAAAAGGAACAACATAATTGTGCATGTATAAATCACATAAAAAATTTTGGACACAATCAAGTGATGTGTTGTATGCAGCCAAAATTCCTGTGGGGTTTCTATGCCTAAGTTAAGATCCCAAAGGACTCTCATTAATTTAAACAAAAAAAATTACTCCTTGAGGCATAGGGTATAAACCCATGGTGGTGGTCTACATTCTATTAAATCTGGAATTATATCTGTAATGTTATTTATCTTATTCTGTAGGAATTAATTTTTTTTTTGTTTTCTTTCAAGCTCCCTTCTTAATGTTGTCTTTTCCAATTCCCACATTGAATTTTGATATTGCATTGCATTGAAATAGTCAACTGAGAGAGCATGAATAGTTACCTCCTCTAGTTTTTGATGTGGGACCGACCTGGTTGCTTGTGGGCCTTTCTCTTTCTTTGTACAAACTGACACATTATCTGGAACAAGGGGATTTTCCCCATGATTTCCTTCTTGTAGAGAAGAAGATTCTCTTTTGGCTCTATTAGGCTCTGCTACTTCTGGTATTACACACTCTACTTCTGTAACCACTTCAGCGGCTGCAAGATCCTTTTCCTTCATACCCTGACATCCTACAATTGGACTATCTATTTTTGACTCTTCTTGTAAGGGCTCCTTAGAGGAGACATGAGAAGCGTCAATTGTAATAGGAGAATCCTTGTTGTCTAGTTGTGTAGTGTTCAAACAAACACTTCTATGCAATGGGGTATTAGTAGAGGCTGTAGGTTGCTTCTGTGAAAGTTTTCTTTTCTTGGTAGGTGTGGCTACAGGAGAAACAATAGAAATAGGAACATCCTGACTCATATATTCTGCCATTTTGGCCTTACCCTTGCACTTTTTATCTTTTTGTCAAGAAACTGTGGGAACCTCAGTTTCTCTGCTCCTTGAGGTAGGGTTTGGATGGTTGGATGGCACATTCTTCACATTAACTCTCAAAGGAGAATAATTCCTCATAGGTTAATCTTGTTGAACAAATTATTTTTCCTCATCAGGGTTATTTCCATGTTCTTCTTGAATTTTGGGTCGTGGCCCCTCTCCATGCAATTGAACATGAGGCTCTATAATAAATTTGTCCTAGGATATGGGAGAGACATCCCTCAGTGACCTTTCCACCAACAGTTTGATTAAACCATGGTGCGTCACTGCGTTTTGCCGCCCCTTCCGTACCTCTTCAGCACTTAAATTCAAAAGGGCGTAAAGAAAATTGGGAACACTTACTAAATAGTTATGTCATAAATGGCTCAAAAATTTAAAGTGTACTACATGCAAGGAGGAAAAATGGCCCTCACAAGTAATGTACCTGATAACTTGAACTACCAACTGAGGATATTCTCTTGGAAGAGATGTCTGCTTTACACTCTGTTTGTTGTAATCTATCGGGGCATCTGCTGGGAAAGAAAATTCTGCTCTGGCTACGTGTGCATCATGCCCATCTTGAAATTCTTCTCTTGTAGAAGGAAGTCTAGAGACTTCATAAATTCATGCTTTAGAAGATTCAATTTGCAACCCTTTAACATATGCAATTCCATTGTTGTACATTCTCAAGAATTCCAGTGTCATGGCTTCGTCATACCCATTTAACCTAACAAAATATGCGAGCCACCCTACTTTGTTAAAAACATGAACACTATCAAGGTCCTGTAATAAAGTGAAGTAGTTTTCTAGTTCATTCCGTATAGGAGAACCACCCATTCTTCTATTTGAAATTTCCAACAATGTCTGAAAAACTCAAAAACCCTTTTACTCCACTAATACTATCTATTCTTTTTGCTGAAATGTCTCTGCTGTGCCTAGAATTGGAATAAAACTTTCTAGGTTTCTGGGTAGACAAGACACAATAGAAAATATTTGAAATATTGCTGTGAATCTAAGGTGAAATTTTGAGTTAAAAAATAGGGCTGGTTTCAACAGGTTACATGCAGGGGTTTTCAAATCATTATTTTTGATATGATGACTCAGTACAATTCTGGTAGAGAAAATAGTAATGAAAAAGGATGGAAATTATGACAACAGATTTAGAAATGATAGAATATTTGAGCTGATGGGATATTTAATTTATTACACACAAAACCTATTTACTACCGCCTACGAAAAAGGTGACAAGTGCCCTCACTTGCATGGTAAAGTATGACAAAATCATGGATGAATCACTATATTAATTACAATGTGTCATAATCATATTAAATGAAGAAAAAAAAGAAATTTGAGGCAATAAAGTAATGCATACCTTGGAATATTATACTCTTAAATGCCCAAATCTTGAAAGATTTGATGACGTAGGCAGAGCAAAAATTTGAGTTGGCGCAATAATAAGGTGATGTGAATACATTGATGGCATAAAAAGGTGATGAAAAAGTGGATGGGATGACATTTTTATTATGGACAAGAGATTCTCGTGGGAAAAAAAAATTTCATTATGACTGCACATGGAAAATTTTCAAAGAGACGACCAAAGCAAATAATTACTCCGGTTGGCTACAGGAATGCCCTCAGTAGGAAGAGATCCTTTAACTACAGGAAAGTCTTCAGCTGGAGGAGGTTATTCAGTTGCAGGAGGTCCTTCAGCTACAAGAAATTTTTCAGCAGGAGGAGGAGGTTCAGTTGTGGCAGGAGAAATCTCAAACTATTGTAGGAAATTGTCCTTTGTCTGTGGTTTATGGTATAGGTGAAGCCTATGACCATTCACCAGTAACTTGAGACGTACAGGGTCGATGGTGGATATCTCAACTACTCCATTATCATAAACATGAATAATCTCATAAGGGCCAAGCCAATGTGTTGTAAGATTACCTTGGTTTTCTTGGAATCTTGAGTCATACAAAAGAGCCCAATCACCAGGAGCAAAATGTTTGGAAAGGATATGAGAATCATGCCACTTTTTCTGTTGTGTCTAAACCAATTCTATGTGTTGTAGGGTGGCTTTCCTTATCTCATCCAGATGGTTAAGCTGTAGGATCCTATCATGTTGTGCCTCAGTAAGATCAATGTTTAGCTACAATGTCATTTGTAAAGTCTTATGTTAGAACTCAATCGGCATCACAACTATTTTTCCATATACCAAATCAAAAGGGGTAAAGCCTATTATAGTTTTCCATGTAGTTCAGTAGGCCCATACTGCTTCTTTGAGGCAACTTCTCCAATATTTCTTGTGCAACTGAACTATCTTCATGAGGACAGCTTTTATCTCTCTATTGGTGATTTCCACCTGACCATTTACCTGTGGGTGATAGGGGCTTGATTTTTGGTGGTGAATATTATACTCATTCATCAGAGTAGTAATCAATGTAGAGGTAAAGTGAGCTCCTTGATTAGTGACTAACTCATAGGGTAAACCATAGCGTGTGAATATCTCCTCATATAGAAACTGTGCAACTCTGTTATCCCTAGCATGCTTCATGGCTCTAACCTCCACCCAATTGGTTACATAATCAGTACATACAAGTATGTATGAATTATCATCAGATGCAGGAGTGATGGGACTGACAAAATTGATTCCCCATTTATCAAATGGAGTCACTATAACCTAAGGAAAGAGTCGCATTTCATTAGATTTAGTAGGTTTCCCCATCCTCTAGCATCAATCACACTTTCCTCATGTAATTGGCTAAATCCTTGTAGAGAGATGGCCAGTAGTAACCAGTGTTAAGTACCTTCATGGCTATCCTTTTGGCAACAAAATTTCCTCCACAAGGCTCATCATGAAAATCCCAGAGGATGTCATAAGTTTCACCCTCTCGAATATATCTTCTCAATAATTGGTCGGGGCCAGTATAAAACAAACAATCATCAATCCATGAATAGTTGAAATATTTCTCTATTAGTAATTGCTTTTCCTTTGGAGAGAAGTGTGGAGGTACCTTTTGGGAAACTAGATAGTTAGCAATATCAGTGTACCAGGGTGCTTTTGTTACAATGGAGAACAAGTGGTCATCAGGAAAACTATCATCAATTACCATAGGTTCATAAGCATTCTGTAGGTGTGAGAGAAAATTGGCCACCATGTTTGATCTACCTGGCTTATCTATGATGGTAATATCAAACTCCTATAGAAAAAAAAACCATCTAGCTAACCTCCCTATTATGGCAGGTTTGTTAGCTAAGTATTTAATAGTTGCATGGTCCGAATGCTCAAAGATTTGATAACTAGTGACATAGTGGTGGAATTTGTTTAGAGCATAGATAACAACCAAAAGCTCCTTTTCGATAACCATGTAGTTCAACTCAGCCCCTTACATATTTTTTCTAATAAAATAAATAACATTTTCTAGAGTACCTTCCTTCTGTCCAAGAATTTCTCCAATGACATGATCAGAGGCATCTGTATGTATGTGGAATGAGAGTGTCCAGTTAGGACCTCACAAAATAGGTGCCTGAGTGAGTAGAGACTTTAGCTGCAGGAAAGCTTCATCATAGTATGATGTCCAGATAAATTCAACATCTTTATTGAGCAGTGAATACATAGGGTTGGCCATCTTGTTGAAGTCCTTTATGAATCTTCTGTAATACCTAGCATGACCAAGAAAGCTTCTGACATCTTTTTGTTTGGCTGGGGTGGGAAGATTCATAATGAATTCAATTTTGGCTGGGTCTACCTGAATGCCAAGAGCAGAAATGTAGTAACCAAGCACTACTCCTTCCTACATCATCATAAAACACTTCTCGCTATTCAAAGATAGGTTATGTTATTTGCACCTAGTGATGAATTTTTCCAAATTTTCCAACCCTTCCTCATAAGTTTCACCATAAGTTGTAAAGTCATCCATGTATATCTCCATATAGTCATGGGAAATGTCAGCAAAAATGCTGAAAACTCACCGTTGAAAAGTAGCAGGAGCATTGCAGAGGCCAAATGGTAAAACTGAATAAGAAAAATTCTCCCATGGGAATGTGAATGTGATCTTTTCCTGATCCTCTGGAAGAATCCAAATTTTATTATATCCACTGTACCCATCCAAGAAAGAAAAGTATTTCTTTCCTGCTAGAGAGTCTAGAACCTGATCAATGAACGGAAGAGGGAAATGGTCCTTTTTAGTGGCATTGTTAAGCTCTTTGTAATCCACACACACTCTCCACTTTCCACCTTTCTTAGGAAATATGACTAGTGGGGAAACCCACTGGCTGTCTGATACAGGGTATATGAAGCCGAATTTAAGGAGTTTTTGGAGTTTGACTTTGAATATCTCATGGAGGGCATGGTTTACATGTCTTTGAAATTACCTTACTGGGGGTTTATCCTCTTTTAAGAGAATCCTATGAGTGCATAAATTTTGGTCTAGACCTTTCATATCAACGTAATCCCAGGAAAAAGTTGTAGCATGCTTCTTCAGTAACTTGGTCAATGATGTTTGTTGCTGAGGAGTAAGTTTTCTATTAATGTTCAAGAAACATTCAGGGGAAACTTCCAGTTTCTTAGTGAGCTTGACCATAGATGCATCACTCAATGAGGGTAATTGGATCTCATAGGGAAGCATTTGGCGATAGAGATGGTTGGATACATGGGAAGATATTTGGTAATCAGAGTACAATGGATGTAGGGAGTAGTTTTGGAAGGAACTATCCAAAGGGTCTAAGTTTGATCCATACTAGTTATGAATGATGTTGGTGATTACTTTATGTTCCTCCTGAAGTTGTAGGAAGGGATCCCTTGTTAACATTATTAATTGGGAGACTGAATTAATAACTTCAACTTCCTCTCCTAAATCTGGCCATATGGGAGAGGCTAATTCTATCTGAGTTTGAGTACGAGGATACAAGGTCAAAGTTTTGGTGTGCTAGCCATTAGAAATGGTCATATCCCCTGACCAAAAACTGATATAGGCATAGCGATAGCCAGCCAAGGACCTCCCAGAATAATTGGATAGCCTCCTAGGGTAGCTTTTGGTGAGAGGATCATGAAATCTGCAGGGTAGGACCAAGACTCAAGGTCAACCACAATGTCCTCCACCACTCCATCAGGCTTTACAGTCAAACTATCTGTGAGCTACAAGACAATAGATGTATTGTGGAGGTTGGTGATACCAAGGCGTTTCATAATGTCCTTGGTCATGACATTAATGGCAGCTCTAAGATCAATCAAGGAATTTTTTATAGCAGTCCCATTAATAATGACCTCGATAATAGGGCTACTAGGGTCAGAATATTTTGGGATGGTAAGCTTCTCTAACATGATGTCCACCAGTTTTCCCAAGACATGGAAAGTCTAGGGATCCTTCTTCTTGCAGCCAGGAATTTTAAAGAAAGCTTCCTTAATGGATTTTCCATATGTGGGAACATCTTTGATTGATTAGAAAAGGGGAATTTGGATGCTAACATTCTTTAGTTGGTCAAGGATATTAAAATTTTCTTCATCAGTGGTTTTTAGATTTCTATGTTGCAATCTTTGTCGGAAAGGAGGAATAGTAGGCTAATTGGACTTAGCTGGTGATCTAGGGGATACTAGATTAGATAGATTGTTAGGTTGATTGGGCACCTCAGAAGGCATTTCAGTAATTACAGGAAGCTCAGGTGTAGGCAGAGTGGTACCAAACTGCAGGTGAATATCATCGAGGTTGATTGGATACGCAGGGTATTGCATGGGATACTATGACTGGTCTGTAACATACACATTTTTCTAAGGTGGAGGAGGTCAATTGTTTGGGTTTGGCTGTGGCTATGTATGTAATTGACTAGGCTTAGGAGGTAGGTTAGTAGCTGTAGGAGGTGGCAAAAGAGCTTGCTGCTATGGAGGCTGCTTAGGTGGTGGAAAAATACTTGTGGTTGATTTGGCCATAGCTGGAGGCCTTGCCACTATGGGTTTTTCTGCCAACTACCTTGTGGTGGCTGCCATGCCCCTTGAGGTTGTTGCCAACCTCCTTGAATGTTTGGCCATTGTGGATTGGGGTAATTCTGCCACTGATTCTGGGAATTATTCCAGGGAGGATTTTGGTAATTCATGGGGGGTTTCCATTGACTATTATAAAAAGGACCACTAAATGAAAGAGGGTCCTAAGGCATACCTTGTCTCTGTACCCATGGTCGTCACTGAGTGATGAATAATAGTTGCTCATCCTTTGGTTCAACTGGTTTGTAATCAATCAACATTTGTGTAGTCTCCATGTTAGCAACCAGTTTGCATCTGCACTCTCTCTTCTTCTGTCTACAATGTGGACAGAATTCTACTAGCATGACCTCTGCTTCCTCATGTTTATTTTTATCCTGCATGGTGTCCATCTAGGTGGCCATGTTTTTAATGATATCTTTCTTAAAATTAGACAAGAGATTGGTTATCTCTGTCCATGAAGCACCAACACCATTCGAATTCCCCATGGTGGACCTATATCCTCTTCCTTTCTTAGCAGCAGCTCTTGATTACTTAAGGAAGATCTTCCGGATATCATCCCATGATGCCTAGGTGATATCTCCTCCGACCATTAGTTCTAGTTCCTTTGTGCATCCATCATGAATACCTCATAAAAAGAGCAACATCTAAGATTCTTCATTGAGCTCATGCTAAGTATTATTTTGCAAACTAAATAGGAACCTTGAGACATAATCCTTAAGACTCTCATCCTCCTTCTATGACATCTTAGAGATGTCATCCCCTCACATATCATTCCCTTGACAATACTCCTTGTATTTCAGCAAGAAAGCATCCTTTATTTCATCCCAATTATGAACAACATCCTATCCTAAGCCCATAAACCATCACAATGCAGACTCTTTAAGTGGTTTAGGAAAGAGATTAAGCCTATGGGAATTGTTGGTGTATTCATATCTCCTACAAAAGATATCAAACTCAAAGAGAAAGGTATCCGGGTCCTCTGTGACAAGGTCGTAAAATTTTGGAAGAGCAGAAGAGGGAATATTTTTGAGGTTGTTATTATCTCGCTGATCGGAGATGGGGAAAGGAAATTTAGTAGGATTGGCCATCCTTCATTGTTGCTGAGGTGGATTTTGAGGTGGGTTCTGAGGTTGGTAGATGACTAACTACCAAGGATTTTCTTCTCTAGGATTCTGTAGTTCTAGATTGGCAAAGGCTTCAGCAAATAGATTGGCTTCTAGTTGTTCCTGAAAGAACCCACACAAGTCACCCTTAGAAGATGAGGATGATGAAGGGGCTTCAGGAAGCTCAACAATAGCGTCAATGAACTATTTTTCTTCCTTAAATAGGTTGTTGGATGGATTTGGCAAGTACCTTCCTCGGGTGTCTCTTCATCTATTATGCATGCAGATAGTATGGAATGATGTGAATAGAGATTTCCTTTGTAAAAATAATGATTAATCTACTTAAAGCATGGAAATGAAAGCATGAAAACAAATCCTAGGAATGGTTGAATATGAACTAGGCTCGGAACTGTCCCCGACAGTGGTGCCAAAAATGATCGCTTGTTATAAAGGCTCAGAAACTAGGCATAATCCTTTAACTCACAGATTGGACATCCAACTAAGCACTTCATCCACTTTATAAGAAACTCATTTAATATGTCAAACCCAGGGACGTGTTACTTGAAATAGGCCAGAAAAATATATGCACCAAGCACTTTCTCAACCAATCATTCTATAGTTGCTGCAAGAAATAAATGTTGGAAAGAAACTATTTTATGGCTGTAGGAAATAAATGCTTTTGAAGAGAAACTATACTATTTCTACATGAAATGAATACTCAAAGGAAAGATAAAATGTTTCTCTAAAAGTAAATACTTGAAAGTAAATGATGGAAATGAATGCTACTTGAAGGATGGAAGAGTGCACAAAATAACTATAATGCCTTAGTTACTCTTTCGCCTGGCTACAAGAAGCAGTAGCTGTCCTGTGGCTTTGGCTACAGGAGCTATTTAGCATAGGAATTGAAATAACAGAAATGTAGGAAAGTGAGATAAACTAGAATGAATATAACTATGGTTTCCTCACCAAGTGGGCTGCCTTGGGTGAGTACCCAGATGTAGGACCCCTCCGTTTCCCTCATCTTGGTAAGAACACTCTGGTAAGCACTATTGTGATTTCTTGCAAAACCTTCCGTAGATTTTATGCGAAGTTAGTAGATATCTTGACTGTAGTTCATCAACT
>MU226322.1:169205-197541 GCA_018584345.1 Thuja plicata
ATATTTGAGGGTTGTATGGGTGTTCTCTGTTGGCTTGTTTTCCCCTTGCTCGGGGGTTGGCTAGGACCTACGAGGTCTCATGATGCCATATGGTAGGGAGGAGAGTATTCCATGGAAGATTTGATTTTTTTACTTGCAGGTTTTTTCAAGATATCTTGGTTGGACCAGGCTAGGGCTATGTAAGAATGTAGTGTTTGTAAATTCCCTTAATGTGGTTTTGGGTGCAAAGTGCATCTTGTAAAAATGTAATATTAGTCTCTGTCTCATCTATTTCTTCTTGTAAGACCTTGTAAGATAGAGTCTCCTTGTAAATTTATGTTGTGTGTGTAAGGAGTAACATGCTTCCAAGTTGTAAAAAAAAATAAAAAAATGCTTAATGATGTATCTCTTCGATTTTAACTGTAAATTGCAGAAAGAGTAATGTTCATTGTTTATTTATGTGCTTGTGATAAAATATCCATACTAGTGCTTTTACTACTATTGTAAAATGTGTTTAGAATAATTCTTAGTAAGCTATACACTTTTCACAGATATATATGTTAATACTTAAAAAAAAAAAAAATTAGTTGCGTTTTTGCCTATGGAAATCTGGGCATGACACCAGAACACTCAATTACATAGAACTAATCTGAAAACTTCATTTTCTCATTAGAATGAATAAAAGAGTACATATATTTTCATCAACAGTAAAATAATAGAATTAAATTATCTTGCAACTATCATAATACTACTATTGGCCTCCTTCTCATGTAGGAGCGGGGATTTATTTAAAGGAAAAATGTCTAATTGCTAAACTCCACATGCCCTAAGAAAAGGTGGAGCTTTTATTACACACAACTAACAGAAAGGAAAGATAGAAAACATGAAATGGAATAGGTCCAGAAAAGAGGAAAGAACTACTTAGAAAACAAGGGATCTATGGGGCTCATTCCAATGGACTTACTTTGGCCAAGAAGTTGTTATGTAATGGATACTACTGGCCTACCATGGGATAGGACACCTATAACTATGTAAATAAATGTGTCCCTTGTCAGCAAAATGACAACTTGATACATGCTCCCTCCCAATCCCTTTAGCCCACCATCACCCCTTGCCCTTTTTCCCGCTGGGGTCTCGACCTAGTTGGCTAGATTTTCCCAAATTATTCCAATGGATATAAATACATCCTTTTCGTTACCAAATACTTTACCAAGTGGGTCAAAGCTATTCCTCTTACCTACACTACTGGAAAATAGATTTCAAAGTTTATTTTGAACTACCTTAGGTGTTGCTATGGCATTCCTCAAGACATCATCACTGATTATGGAGGACCTTTTAAAAACAAGGATGTCACAAAGCTATGTAGAAAATTTGGCATTACCCACCATACCTCTTCCAATTATTTTCTAAAAGGAAATGGTCAAGCAGAGGCTACAAATAAAACTATCCTCAAAATTATCAAGAAAATAGTCGATGATGCTGACCACGATTGACACCTTTGCCTCAGTCCTGACCTTTGGGCCTACTACACTTCCATCTATACCCCCACTGGAGCCACTCCATTTTCCCTTGTTTATGTCATCGAGGCTATTCTACCCATTGAAATTGAGCTCCCTTCCCTCAAAATTTCTCTCAAGAATCTAGTGTCTGAAGAAGAACACTGAGTTGCTCGCTTGCAAGAGCTTGAAATCCTTGATGAGAGATGCCTTAATGCCCTAAACCACCTCCATGTGTATCAAAATCACCTCTGCCTATAGTTCAACAAGAAGATCAAACCTTGCCAATTTGAGGTTGGTGATCTCATCCTCCAGCACAAAATGAAGAATCTCTAGAACCGTGATAAGAGAGGAAAGTTTGAACCTAACTAGTTGGGGCCCTTCATAATCACAACAAAGTTTGGGTTTGGCACTTATCAAATTGCCACACCAAAGGGAGATCTTATCCCAAATCCTATAAATATCTTGCATCTCAAGCACTTCTATGATTGATCCTTCAGTAATCTATTGTACAACAAAAAATCCAAAAACATCAGAAAAGTAGAAAATCCAAGAAATCCAAAAAAAACAAAACATAAAAAGCATAAAAAGAGCAAAAGAGAGAGAAATAAATTCATCCATTTTTTAAAACCACTTCAGTGGCACAATGGATAAGTACCATCGTGAAAACCTTTTTCAGGTGTTGTGTAGTTAGATCCACCATTTGTTTCACCCACCTTTCATGCAGCATCCATCACCTGCCATAATAACTTCACTACCCATATCTATGCAGGTAGTCCCCTGACCGCTTTCCACTTTTGCTATAAGATCACATTCCCGCACAACTAAGCTTACCCCACAACACTAAGATCTATTCTATACATAGTGATTGTAAACCTTTTCACCAAATCAGTAGACAAATTGACTTTCCTCACTTTGTTCTATTCACAAGCAATTGCCAGCAAATCCCCGTTTCAATCACACAATCTTTTTCCCATCAGGATACATCCTTCCAGTGTCAGATTTTACATCAATCCTCACATAAAACTTGTTCATGCCAAGAACTTTTGGATTGAATGACCGCTTGCTTAGGATGCCTTTTTGTTGATTTTATCTTGTGTTTCAATATGTCCTTCTTATAGCTTCCTTGATCTTTCATATCTTGGTATGTTGTGAAAAGTACATGTTGGAATACTTGTCATTTGTGGTATGATCTATTTGTCATAGATTGTTAGTGCACTTATGTTTGATGATCAGTTATGAATATGTATGCCTCACTGGGGGCATGATTCATGCATACCAAATCCCTAAAAAGATCTGGGTGTATTTCATCTCCTCATGAGAAACATTTCATCGGTCCCATCATACCTGACATCTCGCATTCTTGTTCCTAGAAACCTATGTCTGAGAGTCTATTCCACACAAAGGAACCATGTCACTTGTGTTTTCTAACACATGGTGCATACCTCCTCTTTCATAATCCAACTAGGGTGTGCTCTCCAACATTAACACAGTATAAATCCCACGCAAATCATGTAGTTAAGTTGCATTTTAGCTAGGTCATATTATGCTTTGCATTTTTCTCTTGGAAAGGTTTCTATTTATTCCCCCTATCTAGCTACCTAAGTGATTTTATTGGACCTATTTGATACACACAAAGACATTATCCTCATGTGTCCCATTTTTCATCCATCTCATTGCATTTTCTCTTAGTATCATTCTTCATTGCATTCATTTAGTTTTCATTACATCTCATTTCTTCCTTAGGTTACATCAAGGATTTATTTCCTTCATTACATTTTATTATTAGTTGCAATTCCTTATCCATTGATTATTAGTTATCCATTAGTTATCAATTTATTACATTCATTTCATTACATTTCATTATTAGTTATCCATTAGTTATCAATTCATTACATTCATTTCATTATTAGTTATCCATTATTTATCAATTCATTTCATTACATTTCATTATTAGTTATCTATTCATTGCATTTCATTTTAGAAATTCCATTTCATACATAGGTACATTCATTTCATTATCATTAATCATCTCATTAATCATTAATTCTTTACAATTTCATTCATTAATCATTATACATTATACACATTTATCATTAAAATCATTACATATCATTAAAATCATTATACCTCATATCATTACAATTATCCATCTATAAAAATCCACATGTATATTATTAACCATCCTATACATTACATCCCTGCATTACATATAGGTCAGCATAATCATATAAATCCATCACATCCTACATGTCAGTCATAAAAGCATATACATCTTCATATAGAATCATAAAACATCCATAAACACAACATAGATCTGCCACAATAAATGTCTATATATATCAAAAAATGTCCATCGTTTTCATCATAAATGCATGTCTACATCTCAAAAACTACAAAACAAATGTGTATCTAAATGTTCTTCTAAATCATGAGGGTGGCTACGATGGTATCGCCCCCCTCCTAATCTGGATGGCCGAGGTGGTAATCCCATTGACACCTGTGAGTCCTGACCTGTACTCTGAGATATACATCTCTTGGTATAGGTTGGTTGTCACTTCCCCTCTAGCACCACCCCAAAATATAGGCCCATATAATATGACACCTCTCAACCTCTCCTTCCTGCCTCTCTATGAGTAGCAAACGTGTCTACTAGCACCTGACTGACACCACCGACTGTGGTTGCTAAGTGGGCTATATCCTGCTCTGCCTGGTAGGTCTCCGCTTGTCTCTGCGCCACATCCCACTATGATGTAAGGGCCTCTATCTACTCATTCATGTAGGCTAACTTTACTCCCATAGCCTCCTCATCCTATCCCCCCATGGTAAACTCTCCACAGTCTACCTGTGCTCGTATAAGGTTGAGTGCCTTCTGTGCCCCATCTACGCACACAGTCTCTCCAACCAGTGCACCTTGTACTCAGGCTAGTTCCATCTATAAGCTTCTCTCTATGGCCTAAGAGGTTGTCAGTAGTCCCTGTATCCTCTCCATCTCTATCTGTATGCTACTCTCAGTAGCTTGTGATGTGGCTAAAAGCCCCTATACTCTCTGGAGCTCTATTTGTAGGCTATCTCGCTCTGCAACCACTATGTCATACACCTCCTAGGCTATGTGGCCTTCTAGTGGCCCATGTACCTATCATCCTTTCCCTTGTGGCCCCTACGGCCCCTTTCCCTATAGTCCCTAGCCTTGTATATCCAGTATGTCAAGTGGTTTCCTCCCCGTGGGTACCTATATATGTCCTTGTCACCTCAGAATGACTACCCTTAGCCAGACTCTCCTCCCTCCATCCCCTCCATCCCTTCCATCTCCCCCATCCTCATCATCCCCATCCTGACCACCACCCTCCACTCTAATACCCCATATGATACCTACCTCCCGAGTCACTAGTGGATGAGGGAACCCATCCAGTACTGCGTCCTGTAGCTGACCTATTTGCATGCACACTCTTGATGGCATATACCTGCATATCATATGAGATTTGTGCCCCATCAAATAGTAGTCAGTTTGCACAAACCTAAGATAATAAGAATCATAAAATTGTCCTCTGCATACACCTGCTGATATGGGTCCTAACAACCCCAAGCCTCGCACCCTACATAGGGTGCCCACTCTATCTGGTCCATCTCATCTAGTGTTTGCCACCAGTATCCTATCAAGTCTGTAGACTCGTAGCTGATCATAGGTCTGTATGTGCAAGAAAATGACTCATGTGCCTCCTTGGTCTCTTGTGTCCTAATCAGGTAGATGACAATAATATGCTCCTATGCTGAAACTAGTAGTAGTGTGACCCTTCCTCCCAGTGCCCTACCCTTATAGTAGGTGCACATATGTAAATCATAATATATCTATCCTAGGATGCAATATCCCTAACAAGTGTCCCCTCATCCTCTAGCATACTGCTAAGGACCCATGCCCACCCAATAGGAAACCCATGCCCTGCATGATCTGCCATCATGAGCGCCTTATCAAACCCATGAATTATAGCGCTACCCATTACAACCATGGCTATGCCGCCAAAGCCCCTGTCTAGGAAATCCACTATCGTGTCATCTAAATCTCTAAAAATGGTCAATCGAATACCATCTCCATATATGGCTTGGACCCCTCAAAATAATACTTAGGTATTAGCCCCTGAATTGACACTCTGTATATCCTCCACACTTCATGCAGAGTAATAGTCACCTCCCCTATGGGGAAGTGAAAACTGGAAGTGGTACTGTGCCACCTCTCGATCAAATCTGACATTAGCACATTATGCACTCTAAGATGGGGCCAATGGTGAATGTGCTCCAAGTCATATAGTGTGACCTATCCCCACTCCTTAGCCATCAACTCCTGTCATAGCACCATCGTCAAAGGGTAGCACTCCCTAGATTGGAAAGCTATAGTGTGTTGGATGATATCAGTTTTTGTTATTGATCATGCTATTGATATTTATGTTTTGTCACTGATGTCAACACATATTTCTATGGAGAAGAGAGAATTTCTACTTAACTGGAACAAGTGTATGGACACTTTACGGATGAATCAGAATGATCAAAGTTGGATTTATGTAGAAGAATGTGTGCTACCCTTATTCCTAAGGTCGCTTTAATTTATGTTACATTCTATGGATGTTACAGTTCATTTGGTGAAGAATGGTTTTATGGATTGTAACTGTGATTCTGGATAGAGCAGGTCTCTGTGTTTCGAGTATATCTTTCTGGAAAATATATTCAGAACTTGTGAGCTTACTATTGGACAACCAACATATGTTAGAGTAATGGGTTGAGTTTGATTGTTAATTGGAGACTGATGACATTAGCTGTGGCATGTATTCTGGAGAAGACCTATTTTCTGGCCGACTTCAGACATGTAGCATGTGAAATTATTTGTGAGCATGAATTTTTGATTTGGAAGTATATATGATGAATTATAAATGTTGTATACTTGTCCTAGATACCATGTGTATCTTAGCAAGGGGCTATGTAATTATTTGTATGATGGAAAGCCTTAATTGGCTGACCTAATTAATTATGTATTAGGAAAGCTTAACTGGCCAACCTAATAAGTTATTGTATAAGGCTATATATGAAAGATAAATTCTTGTGGAGAAATTTGAAAGAGAAGAGAAAGGAAGATATGTGTGGAAGTTGCAAAGATTTCTAATTAATGGATGCAAGAAGAGTTTATATTTCATTGGAACTAATCAAGAAAAGATAGTTGTTGGAAGACAGTTCACTGATGTGTATTTTCTTTATACACTTGTGTGGATTGTAAATCCTTGAGGTGGCTTTAACCCTCTTTGGGTAGTGTGCCTTGGAAATGAGCCTACTATTTCCTTTGACTCCTAACAAGGTATATCTCCTAACAGGAACTATGTACTATAATGTTGTAATAATCTCCTAACAGGGCTAATATCTTTTAACAGGGATACTATACTCTCAGTACATTATTTGTGGGTGTTAATTCCCATCGGGGTTTTACTTTTAACAAGGTTTCCTCAAGAAAAAATATTTTATTATGGTGTTGGCTATTACTGTGTTATCATTTACATTTGCAGATTTGAGTTATAAAGTCTAAAGTTTAATAATATATATCACAACTTATTCACCCCCCCCCCCTCTCAGTTGTCTTATGGACTATTATTCCTAACAATTGGTATCAGAGCTATTGGTCCTCAGAGAGAAAGTTTAAAAGATTGAGGTGANCACAACTTATTCCCCCCCCCCCCCTCTCAGTTGTCTTATGGACTATTATTCCTAACAATTGGTATCAGAGCTATTGGTCCTCAGAGAGAAAGTTTAAAAGATTGAGGTGATCTTGAATATGACTTACTACAGGAAGGATAGTCCAAAGTTTGACCCTGAAAACTTTGACAGCTAGCAGGACAAGCTGAGAACACATTTGCTATGTCTGGGAATTTATTATTGGATGATAACAAAGAAGGAAAATATAGTGACTAAAGATGGATTAGAGAAAGCCACTGATGATCAAAAGAAGATATTCTCATGAAATATGGTTGCAAGGGAATCCTTAATCAATGCATTATTAGAAGGAGAATTTATTGAAGTGAAAGATTTGGAATCAGCACATGAAATCTAGTCAAGACTAGAAGCACTATATGTTGGAGACAAATTTACAAAGCAAGCAAAGTTACAGAACTGGAAGACAAAGATGGAATCACTAAATATGAAATAAGATGATAACATCAAAGCATATGCATAGAGAATTATTGAGGTATTTACTGGAATTAGGAACTTTGGAGGAACTTACAGTGAGGAAGAAGTGATTGCAAAGATACTCAGATCATTCACACCTGCATATAGAACCAAGGTTCAGGCTATAGAGGAGATCATACCTTTAACACCAAACTTAACCAGAGAGATGTTGATTGGAAAGTTAACTACATTTGAAGCTGTAGAATTGGGAGACACTTTACCTAAGGTTGAGTCAACATTCAAAGAAACCGTGCACAAAAGCAAAAGAATCTTACCTGGAAATGCAAGCTCAAGAAGTGTTGACCTAAGAGAAGAACTTGGAGCCTATGCTGATGATTGGGAACAAATATAGGAAGAAGAAAGGAAGATAGATGAAATTGTTTCACTAATTACCAAAAGAGAAAAGAGAGGTAAGGGTAAGTTTGAGGGAAAATTACCTTTGAAATGTTTTTCATGTAACAAGATCGGTCATTTTGCATCTAGATGTCCTACAAGAATTCCAAAGCACAAACCTAAGTTTTTCAAATCTAAATTCTCAAAGGACAAGGAATTTTATTATGCTAGTGAAGGTATATTTGATGATGAAGATGGTGACTATGATCAAATTGGATTTATTAATATTAAAGATGATGAACCTATGCATGAAGAAAAAGCCTTAGTATTTCGAGTTGAAAAGAAATCTGAATGGGTCATAGATAGTGGTTGTTCACATCATATGACTGGAGATAGAAATAATTTTGTGAGTTTGAAAAAACATGATGGTGGTGTTGTTAGATTTGGTGACAATATTCCTAAACTTATTATTGGAATTGGATCTATTTCCTTGGATGGAAAGACTAACACTAACAATGTATTACTTGTTGATGGACTCAAGCATAATTTGTTGAGTGTTGGATAGATAGTGGACAAGGGTTATCAACTGAACTTCATCAATGGAAAATTTTATATCAAGAGTAAGGCAAGAGACTTGATAGCATCTGGTACTAAATCTAGAGGTAATGTATTTGAATTGAACACATCTAAAGCTTCTTGTTTTATTGCAAAAGTTGATGATAGTTGGATATAGCACATAAGATTTTGTCATGTTAATTTTGATAATATTGTGAAGGCAAGTATGAAAAAAGCAGTTAGAGATCTACCTAAAATTGTAAAGCCATCTAACACTATGTGTAGAGAATTTGTTATGGGGAAACATAATAGAAGCACCTTCAAGAACAAAGCTTATTCAACAAAAGGAAATTTGGATCTGGTGTATACAAATCTATTTGGTCCTACAAGAACAAGATCATACTATGGTGAAAGGTATTTTATACTTTTTGTTGATGAATTTTCTAGAATGATGTGGGTTACATAATTGAGAGAAAAATATGAAGCATTTGACAAATTCAAGTTATTCAAAGAAAAAGTTGAGAATGAATCTGGTTTAAAGATGAAATTATTGAGATCAGATAGAGGAAGAGAGTTCACATCAGAAATGTTTAACACATACTATAAATAAAATGGAATACATAGACAGACTTCTGTTCCTAGAACTCCGCAAAAAAATGGGATAGCAGAGCAAAGAAACAAGACCATATTAGATGCTGCAAGGACTATGTTGTTGGAAGGAAATGTGTCACATGTTCATTGGAGAGAAGCAGTTGGCACTGCTATGTACACATTAAATAGAATTTAGATTAGAGAAGGTACAAATAAAACTCCTTATGAATTATGGTTTGATCATACACCTATTGTGAAATATTTTAGAATATTTGGTAGTAAATGTTACATCAAGAGAGATGATGAGATAGGAAAGTTTGATGCTAGAAGTGATGAAGGAATATTTCTTGGTTATTCCACTAAGAGTAAAGCATATAAATGTTTTAATCTAAGATTGAGGAAATTGTTTGAAAGCGCCAATGTAAGGATAGATGAAAAGTTTCAAATTTAGGAAAGAATGTATGATTGTGGTTAGATATCAAAGACAAGAGAAGTTGTTGTTGAACCTAAAGAACCCCTGATGATCGACAATGAGATTGAAGAATAAGAATAGGCCGAAGCTACTAAAACACTAAAGACACCAAGGTATGTCAAGAAAAACCATCCTGAAGATCAAAGTATTGGTGATGCAAGCAAAGGCATGATGACTAGATCTAAATTCAGAGATGAAATCTATTTGATTTCTCAAGTTGAACCATAGACTACTGATGAAGCATGTAAAGATGAATCTTGGACTAAATCCATGGAAGAAGAACTAGAACAGATAAAGAAAAACAACACTTGGGAACTGGTTCCAAGACCTAAGAACAAAAATGTGATTGGCACTAAGTGGGTTTTCAGAAAAAAAATGGATGAGGAAGGCACAGTGGTAAGAAACAAGGCTAGACTAGTATGTAAAGGCTACTCTAAACAAGAAGGCATAGACTATGAAGAAATATTTGCACCTGTTGCTAGATTGGAAGTTGTGAGACTATTCCTTGCTTATGCTGCACATAAAGACTTCAAAGTGTATCAAATGGATGTGAAGTCAGCATTCTTAAATGGTGATCTAGAAGAAGTGTACATTGAGAAACTTGACGGTTTTCCTTAGACAAATGATGAAAACATGGTGTGCAAATTGAATAAAGCACTGTATGGACTGAAACAAGCACCGAGGGCATGGTATGCAAGACTAGATAAACATCTACTTTGTCTTGGTTTCAAAAAAGGTAATGCAGATAGTAATTTTTATTTGAGAACTGATGAAGATGGAATCTTAATTATAGAATTTTTTTTTATGATATCATTTTTGGAGGCAATGATAAAATGAGTAAGAAGTTTGCTAAGGAAATGGAGAATGAGTTTGAGATGTCAATGATTGGTGAGATGAAATTTTTTATTGGTTTGCAAATTAATCAGAGTAATAATGGCATATTTATATCTCAGACCAATTACCTTAAGGAAATGTTGAAGAAATTTAGAATGGAATATTGTAAACTTGTTGGTACACCCATGGTGATAGGGAACAAACTAACTAAAAGTGATGAGACTCAAAGTGTTGGGCAAACTAAGTACAAATCAATGATTGGAGGTCTACAATATTTGACACACACTACACCAGATATTACCAATGCAGTTGGAATTGTGGCTAGATATTAGGTAGATCCTAAAGAGACACACTTTGCTGTTGTGAAAAGAATTTTCAGATATTTGAAAGGAATAGTAGAGTATGGATTATGGTATGAAAAATATGATGATTTTAAATTGCAAGATTTTACTGATGTTGATTGGGAATGTAATGTGGATGAATAGAAGAGTACAAGTGGTGGTGCATTTTTTCTTGGAAAAATCTTGGTTTCTTGGTTGAGAAAGAAGCAGAATTGTATTGCTCAATCTACTTCTAGGTCAGAGTATGTTGTTGCTGCAATAAACTGTACACAAGTTGTTTGGATGAAACAAATACTAAAGGACAATGGAATAATTTTCAAATAACTAGTGGTTATCCATTGTGATAACACCATCATAGTGAATATGTCAAAGAATCCTGTAATGCATTCAAAGACTAAACATATTTCCATCAAGTATCATTTCTTGAGGGAGAAGGTTGCAGATAGAGAAATTAAACTAGAGTATATTAGCACAAAGGAACAGATAGCAGATATATTTACCAAAAATTTGCCAAAAAGATGCTTTTGAATATCTTAGAGGCATGCTTGGGGTGATGGCCCCTCCTAGTGAAAACTAAATGATGCAGATGTGCATCAATCGAGTGGATCTCAGAGCTATATCATTCTCTGGACTTGATGTATGGATCTACTCCTTAGGGGGAGTGATCACAGAAAAATAATATGGAGTATATTTAGGTGATCTTGCACCTAGCTGATTGGACATGAAGATTTAAAAAAGCTACATCTTACATAAGACTACAGTTGAATTATGGCACCCTTTGCCATTGCTGCCAAAGGGGGAAGGAATATATGAGAATATCTCTACTATTTTGTGGAGATTTATGTTGAGGATATTGAGAAGATTGTATTGAGAGAGAGTACTTTTAGGTTGATGCTATGGATTTTCCCATAAGTTTCCATCAATGCCAAAGGGGGAGATTGTTGGATGATATTAGTTTTGGTTACTGATCATGCTGTTGATATTCATGTTTTGTCATTGATGTCAACATTTATTTCTATGGAGAAGATAGATTGACTACTTAACTGCAACAAGTGTACAAACACTGTAAAAATTATTCAAAATGATCAAAGTTGGATTTATGTAGAAGAATGTGTTCTGACCTTATTCATAAGGTCACTTGAATTTATGTTACATTTTGTGGATGTTACAGTTCATTTTGTGAAGACTAGTTTTCTGGACTGTAACTGTGATTCTGGACAGAGCGGGTCTCTATGTTTTGAGTATATCTTTCTGGTGAAGATATTTTAGAACTTGCAAGCTTACTATTGGACAATCAACATATGTTAGAGTAATGGGTTGAGTTTGATTATTAATTGGAGATTGATGATGTCATCTGTGTTGTGTATTCTGGAGAAGACCTATTTCCTGGCCGACTTCATACATGTAGCGTGTGAAATTATTTGTGAGCATGAATTGCGGATCTAGAAGTATATATGATGAATTATAAATATTGTATACTTGTCATAGATACTGTGTGTATCTTAGCAAGGGGATGTGTAATTATTTGTATGATGGAAAGCCTTAATTGGCTGACCTAATTAATTATGTATTAGGAAAGCTTAACTGGCCGACCTAATAAGTTATTGTATAAGGGTATATATGAAAGATAAATTCTTGTGGAGAAATGTGAAAGAGAAGAGAAAGGAATATATGTGTGGAAGCTGTGAAGCTTTTTGATTAATAGATGCAATCAGAGTTGATATTTCATTGGAACTAATCAAGCAAAGACAATTTCTAGAAGAAAGCTCACTGAATGTGTATTTTCTTTATACACTTGTGCAGATTGTAAATCCTTGAGGGTGGCTTTAACCTTCTTTGGATAGTGTGCCTTGGTAGTGAGCCTAGTGTTTCCTTTAACTCCTAACAAGTTCTATCTCCTAACAGGGACTGTGTACTGTAATATTGTAATAAGCTCCTAATAGGGTTAATATCTTTTAACAGGGATGCTATACTCTCAGTACATTATTTGTGGGTGTTAATTGCCACCAGGGTTTTACCTTTAACAGGTTTTCCTTGAGAACAAATATTGTATTATGGTGTTGGCTATTACTCTGTTATCATTTACATTTGTAGATTTGAGTTTTAAATTTTAAATTTTAATAATCTATATCACAACTGATTCACCCCCCCTCTCAATTATCTTGTGGACTATTATTCCTAACATAGCGTCCACCTGCTTCCACCGATACCCATGTTAACTTTCTTTCTTAGGTCCAGGGCATCAAAAAATACCCTTTGTCTCCTTCTACTAAGGTTTTTCCTCTATTTGTGGGTCAATCGGAAGATATGTCAATTCACCAGCGTAGTCGCCAATCTGCAGAGATGATGGTTTAGGCCGCTATATTTATGCCTGCATAGATGATGAACTAATTCACCGTCTTCACCTAGCTTCCCCTCTTCCCTCTTCTATCATAGATAGAGATCTCATGATCTCCGTTTGCATAGCCAATGATCGCCGATCGGTTGTCTGCGAGGATGGTGATCAGTCGATCACTATCTCTGTAGACGGTTGTCTGGCAATCACCGTCTCTGCTATGGGCCCGGTTTTGGCACCGTATGGGTGTCATAAATACCTTAAAAAAAATGAAATACATAATTGATAGAGAGGCTTTGATTATTCACCATTGGTCTTACATTCGTGGGCCGCTAGTACACCCTAATGTGCTCTCCAAGCTATGAACGGTCTTGAAGTTTCACCATTTCTTCTCTTTCTCTTTGTCTTTTAGCTCTTCATGAGTGAAAATGACTTCTTCATGGGCCCCAGTGAACTATTTATATACCCCTTGGGTCCTATTTTTTGTCCCGGTCCTCATTTTTCCATTTTGGTCCTTGTTTTTAGCCATGTTCCTTCCTGACAGGCCATGCAATTTGTCTTTCTCCCTCTTTTTGTCTTTTCAAGAAAATTTTACAAAAAAATATTTTTTCTATTATTTTCTTGAGAGGGAACACTCCTTTACCATCATCGCCCTAGGTCTTCCTAATTCTTCTAGGGCATCTTATTTTGTTTTCTTCGACATGATGCCACTTTTGATGCTGCATCAAAGAGGGGAAAAAAGTAGATGTCAAAAATTGTCCTTATATTAATTTAATTAATATCCCTGTAACATTATAGTTAATTTTTATATTTGTTATATTCTTCTATCTATTTAATTAAATTTATTTAATTAAATATGATTCACCTTCTATAGTATTTAGATTTAATTTAAATACTATCCTGTTTAATGTATTAAATCTTATTTATATACATTTTTTCATAAGATCCCCTTTTAAAATAAATCTGAATTTACTTATTCCCTCACATATCTAAATATTCCTCTAAACCAAGATTAAACTCAAATTTAATTTGAAACATTAATCTAAGCCTATCCTAAAGACCTATTAATCCTACCTAGAAACCTACTCTATTCATACCCTACCGTACCTATCCCTCTTAATAAACCTATTCTCTCATTTAAGCACACACTAATCACACTTAAGTGTGATTCCTAACATTTTTAACACTAATGGAATGCTCATACATGTGTGAGAAACTCCTTTCAAGGAAGCCACCAACTTCCTTAAATGTAGCCACTCTTTTTTCCCCCACTCCATTCCCCAAGAGTTGCTCACACATGTGTGAACAACCTTGAGCCACTCAAACCTTAAAGGCTTGTGTTGAATTTTTGCATGGTTTGTCATCTTGCCCTTGTGTCCTCTATGTGGAATCTATGTGGATGCCACATGTGCTCCACTTCATCCAAGCCCTTCCCTTCCCTCCAAAAATTTATAAATAGAGGCTCTTTCCAAGAGCAAAGCATCCATTATTTTTGCATTGTTATCATGTTAGTTTCCTTTTAGGATTTATTTGAGCATTTTAGCATTCTTGTTTATTTCAAGTTTGAATCCATTTAGATATTACATGTTAGGAATAATGGTAAATGAATCTTGAATCATGCATAACATGTTAGATTAGATCTTTGCATCATCATCTTGATGAAAGCTTGAGACAAGTTCTTCATACTTGTTCTTGAGCTCTTCATAATATCCATTAGCTTTCATTCTTAAGTCATCTTTCAATCATAGTGGGATTTAGTTTTTATTGTTTTGGGAGAGCACACCCACATTCCTCTCTAAGAGAAAATAAACAAGGCTTGGGTGCACTTGTTTGGCTCATCGGAGGTTGTGGTGTAAATTTATTGTCTTTTTTGAATCTTTCATTTGAATATTCTAACCCTTGTTGGATTTAATGGCTAATCTTTGTGTTTGCATGTTTTAGTGATTGCTTTGGATAGGTAACTTTATATCACATATGTGTATCACTTTGTTATTTTGAATCATTTTTTCCATGGGGAAAAAATTTGTTTCCCTTATTATTTTATGAGCTCTATGAATTTTACTATGAAGGAGATGACAGAGAACACTAAGGGAGATCATGCTATCCACCAGGGTTTAATGGTTCTAATTTATGACCATTTGAAGGCCACCACTATTGATTTCCCCCAGTGTCTTTTCTCTAATCCTAGAAATGAAGATTCAGATGAGGAATACTCTACTAATGAAGACAATAAATTTTTCACTGAGGATGATTCTTATTCCTCCTTTAGCAACAAGAATCTGAAGAAAAGGAAAATGAAAGGTAAGGGAAGGCATGATGCCTCTTCCTTGAAAAAATATTTGAAAGCCAATAAAATCCATGTTATTTACTCATCGATTTATGAAGATGGGGAGTATTTTGATAAAAATAAGGCTTATGAAGTTTCTACTCAGACAAAGAAGTCAAATTATAATCTCAATCTCTCTCATGAAGAAGATAATATAATTGATGAAGATATGAGGCCTAAGGGTGATACTGAGAAGGAGCATGAGGAAGACGGAAAAGAATGTTAGAAGGAGCTTACATCAGAGGAGAATGGGATATGTAATGATATGAGGGTGGATTGTGACAGGAATGAGACTATTCTTCATAATACCCTCATAACCCCTGGAAAGAAGGGGATTAGAAGCTTTGTTCAAACTATGAAGAGGATGATTGATGAGACTAAAAAATAAAGAAAGATAGTAAGAGCTTACGAAAAATAATTCAAATTCTAGAAACTGTGATTTTGGGTAAATATCTTCCAGATTGCATTCAAGAGATGAACATGAACATTGGGAAGGAAGAGGATATTTTTGATGCTTAAAACTCAAAATTCACTGCTATGGAAAATAGGATTACTGTGCTTGAAAATACTGGGGTTGTTAATAATATGGAGAAAATCACTGCTATGGAAAAATGAATTTTGAAAATGGAAGATTGATTGAGGAAGATTGGTGAGAAAAGATAAAATATTATGAAGACCTCAATAAACCATGTTAAGATTCTTGTTGGGAAGCTCAAGCAAGACATAAATGTTGTGGACATGGAGACTTACAAAGACAAGCTGGAAGTTGCCTTAGGCCCAGGGAAAAGGACCAAATCAAACATGAAAAAGAAAAGGATTGAAGATAAAGACCTGGATGAGCCCAAGAATATTGCTATCAACATGGACATGATTATCTCTGAGGTAGAAGAGCTCCTCAATACATTTTAGGCTCTGGCCTTCACTCTCTTTTTTCCTGCTCCCTGGTTGTTTTTGGTCCTTTTGCTGGTGTTTAGTAATGGCTGGCGTTTGCTTGGCCGCTAGCTATTCTTTCTAGTTTTTTGTTTTCCTGGTGTTTTATGGGGTTTTAATGCTTAATCATTTGTAAGATCTTTGTACAAGGTTTTGGGTCCTTTCAAACCTATTTTTTACCTAATCAAAACCTTGTAAAAATTGACATACAAGCTCTTGTTTCAAAATCAGACATACCAAATCTTATCTCACAACTAAACATGACAAAACAATTTCAAATAATAGACAAAAATTTCAATTAAGTCCAAATTCAATCATCATTCAATCAAGCCACAAGTCAATCATCATTTAACTAAATCCCAAATCCAATCCAATTCAATAAAATCCAAGAGAAAACTTTGCTTAATTAAGTCCTAGATCAGGTTCAATTCAACCAAGTCCCAAATCAAGCTCCATTCAACCAAGTCCCAAATCAATCATTGGACCAAGTCCCAAATTAAACCTTTCAATTAGAGCGTGACATAATTCAACTAGGGTTACCACTAAATTTTGAACCAATCTTTCTCCCAGTGTAATCAAGTGTCCCTTAAGAAATCACACAATCCCTTGGGCCAATTGTGCAAACAAATCAACTAATATCAAGGCCACATATAATTATATAAAAAATTATACCATTAGTGACATCACATGTCACTGCACACCCTCTTATGTATTCAAATAGATCATTATGATGAACTATAACTGATTGACTATTTGAAAATGATAAGTTGATGATCACCGAGATGCAAAAGGGAATGCAAGACATTAAATTAGTTAATGTATTGTATAATTGATTGATGTCAACTTGATATGGTTTGATAATTCATACATATATTGGTCATAACCTTGAAGAGTTGAAGAGACAAAGTTTATGTGGTTGGAAAAACATAAAAATTTTGTATACACCGAGTGACATTAAACACCGAAGACCAGTGCACATTAAAAGACAGTGAACACTAAGAAGTTCACAGTGTATACTGAGTACTGCAGTAACTAAGCAGGTGTTACCAAGCAAGAGCTATTTACCAAGCATAACTAAATTCAATGACCAAGCTAACTGGTGTTGATTACTAATCAAAATTTAAGTTAAAGAATGAAAAAACTACTTAGCTATCAAGAGATATATTTAGGGATTGACTGATTGATTGATTTATTAACAACCAGTTAAACTAAAGAATGGAAAGAGTTTTAAAGCATTTTTTTATTCACAGTTATCAAGGAAAGATCTACAGAATAAACCTAAAGCAAAGATTTATGGGATAAAGCAAGCATGACGAGATTTATGGATCAAGAAGTGATCTATGACAAAGACAAGGAGATTGAGTGGCTAATCATGTCTATATAAAGAGACAAGTAATCCATTATGAAAAATAGGAATGTTGTGTATATTCTGGTGAAGATTGAATTCTTCATGCAGATCTAATCATACAGGCTAAAGAATAGAGCCAAGAAATTCTGTAGACACCGAGCAATAGAGGATAGAGCATTCACTGAGCAGAACAAAGAAAGAGAGAAAAGGAACTAAAGTGAACATTGATCAGAGAGCTATTATTGGACTAACAATAGATTTGAATATCTGCAAGTTAAAGTTATATTTTGAATAGATCATTTACTGTATTAGTTTAACCACTGATTCAGAAAATCTTCTAACAGAGTGGGATTTAACATTCCTTATTGTATTGAGATACTCAAGAGTATCAAAAGGTTTTATTGTTTCCAACATAGTGAGTGCTAGGTCAAAAGAAAAACTATTAGTTTTAAATCCTCTAACAAGGTTGCACTTAACAGTGTGTATTGTAACCTTTAATAGGGTTGGCTCTTCACTGAGCTCACTTCAAAAGAGTGAAAATATTTTGGGTTACCGGTCCCAGGTGTTTTTTCCCTTAGCAAGGTTTCCATGTTAAAATCTATGTGTCAAATGTGTATATGGTTCATTGCATTGATATTTTTCTTTACACATTATTGAAACTGGATTGGTTGATTAACAGTAATTTTATTTACAACTACTCGGTAAAGGCTAGAAAAGATAAACAATATATCTTACTGAGCAGTTTGTATTTGTTAGAATTATTTATGGAATACATCTTGATGATCAGGGACTAAAAGATAATTGAGGATATTATTTTTGAGATATAAGTTTTTGGTTGGATTTATGGAATTATTTTTAAGGCCACTGATTCAGCCCCCCTCTCAGTTATTCTAACAGTTTGTACTAGAGCTTTGGTGCTTGGAAGAAAAGTTTAAAGAGACTTAAGCTAAAGATCACAAGATGAGTAAAAGGGATGTGCCTAAGTTGAATAAGGAAAAATTTGCAACATGGAAAAGAAGGATAAGACTTCATCTATCAGGTATTGGAAATGATGTCACACAATACTTTGATACTGATTATGTTACACCTACTAGACCTATGACTATTGATCAATTAAGAGATAAACATGAACACAATCTATGATGATAGAACATGCTTCTTCACTATTTGATGCCAAATTTGAAGAAGTGAAATCATGCACCTTTGCAAATAAAATGTGGGAAAAACACAAGCTAGTACATGGAGGAGACACCAGTGTGCTAAGAGCTAAAGCTAAAATCCTAAGAGGAAAGTTTGATGACCTGAGAATGAAAGAAGGAGAGAACATAACTCAATATAGTAGAAGAATCAAAGAAGTTGTTAATGCTATCCGTGGAGTAGGAGGAGTACTTGAGGAAGAAATAGTTGTAAGTAAAATTTTGAGAACCTTACTGCCTATTTATACAATTAGAGTATCTGCAATTCAATAAATGAGAGTAGTAGAAAAAAACAATGTTACTCTTGATAGTTTGATTGGTAGACTTATTTCATTTGAGATGAACAACTATGACAATAGTGTCTTATCTACTATTGATTCTGCATTCAAATCTTCTCTAAAAATAAGAAAATATAGTAACAAACACATTATGATAAATGATAGGGATGAACAAGAACTTGATGAGCTTGAAGGACTAATGGCTAGAAGATTACTGTAGACACCTAAAATTGACCAGGTGTATCTCAAGCATTCAAAATTTTAAATCTCAGCCAAATGCCTCCAATCTCATCTCAATGCATTAAAATAGACCAAATCAAATGGACATTTATCAAGCAAGATGGACAAAATTCAAATTAAAATAAAGGATTAAATAATCATGAAATCAAATAATTGAATTCAAGCCTAAAGGGATTAATCAAATTATGCAATTGATTTTAATCAATTAATTGTATAGTTCAAATCAAAAAGATCAAATCCAACCCATTCACCCTTACATGGCTAAATTAATTAAATGATTGAGTTATTTAATTCCTAATTTCTTTAAGACAACCAACCAACTTTCCCTCCATTTAAGAACACCTCAAAGATTTTGACTTAACCAAAGTTTGATCATGATCAACTCACTCTACCCCCTACCCTTGGGAAATTGCTATAAATACAAGCCATTTTATTTGTGTTTGGGATCCAAGAATTTCAAAAGAAAATCATCCTTATTATAGTCATTTGGAGAGAATTTGAGAGCTTTTGATCACATTTCAGCATTTGCATAGCATTTTAGAGTATCATCTTTAGAAGCATTTGTTGATCTAATAGCATATCTTGGAGCATTTTGAGCTAGATTAGAGCATTGTTTATCATTTATTTCTCATTCTAGGATTGTCCTTGGGAGAGATTAAGACTGAGAGCTCTCTTAACAAAGCTTGGATAGAGAACCACGAGATGATATGGGTTTTAAACTTCAATTCTTAGATTAAATAGTTTTTTCTTTCCATAGAGTTGTTGTTTCTAATCCTAATTTCATGAAGGTGTAATCATACACCCATAATTACGTAGAGGTAAAGGAAGATATAAAGGTAAATTACCATTGGTTTGTTTTAATTGTAAAGAAATTGGACATTTTGTTGCTAGATGCCCTAACAAGAAAAAAGATGAAAGAAACAATGACAGATCTTATGAAAATAAGTATGACAGAAGAGATAACTAAGATTACAAGGACAAAGGCAAGAAAGCTTGTTACCTAGTTGAGAAAAAAACTGAAAATTTTGACACTAATTCTGATGAAGATGTTGAGGTAGTATTTGTTGCTATGAAGGATGATTCAGATGAAGAAGAAAGGTATGTTGAAACAACACTCATTTCTAAAGTTAGCAAAAATGATGTCTGGATTATTGATAGTGGATGTACTCATCACATGACTAGAGATAAAGAAAAGTTTGAAAAGTTTGAATATTATAATGGTGGATCAGTTAGGATGGGTAATGACTCACCTTGCCCAGTTGAAGGAAAAGGTACCATCATGTTGAATAATCTGATCAGATGTGAAAATAAATATTGGGTGAAAGGACTTAACTATAATTTATTGAGTGTTTCATAGCTAAACAACATAGGACACCGAGTTTCATTTGAGAAAAAAGGTAATGATCTACAATGGAAAAGGAAAGTTGATTGGTACTGGTGAACAAACAAAAGGTAATCTATTATATCTTGATGATATTGAGACCACTTGTTTATTGGCTAGAAATGAAGATGTTTGGTTGTGGCATAAAAGGTTATATCATGTGAATTTTGACAACATGGTTAAGATAAGTAAGAAAAGAAACGTTAGAGGCTTACTGAGTATTTCAAAGCCCAACAATGTTATGTGCAAGAATTGTCAAATAGGAAAAATGATAAAGTCTAGTTTCAAGAGAAAAGCCTATGCATCTAATTCTATTCTGGAGTTAGTCCATGCTATAGTATGTGGACCAATGAGAACAAAGAGTTATTATGGTGATAGATACTTTATTCTATTTGTTGATGACTATTCTAGGATGATGACTGTAATGTTCTTTAAAGAGAAATCTGAAGCATTTAAGATTTTCAAATGGTATAAAGATAAGGTTGAAAAACAAAGTGGAAAAGAACTAAAATGTTTAAGATCATATAGAGGAGGAGAATTTATTTCTAATGAATTCACTAACTTTTGTAATGAGCATGGGATTACACGACAGGTTTCTACACTGAGAGCACCATAGCAAATTGGGATTGCTGAAAGGAGGAATAGATCAATTGTTGATTGTGCCAGAACATTGATGATTGAAAAAGGCATCACACAAACATTTTGGAGAGAATTTGTAAGTACTACTATCTATACACTAAACCGAGTGCAATTGAAGAAAGACACAAATAAGACACCTTATGAGCTATGGTATGGATACACACCAAATGTGAGTTACTTTAGAATATTTGGAAGTCAATGTTATATACTAAAAGATGATAGAAATGGGAAAATTGATTCTAAAAGTGATGAAGGAATATTTCTAGGATATTCTACAAAAAGTAAATCTTATAAATGGTTGAACAAATCTTCTAACAAAATCATTGAAAGTGCAAATGTTAAAGTGGATGAATTTGCTAAGAAAAATGATGAGGTAAGCATAAAGGAACCTAAAGATTACAACAGATTTGTCTACATAGAAGAACCTGACATCTTACCTAAACAAGAGAACAACGCAACTAAGAAATAGGTTGCACACACCAAGAATCAGGAAAATGCTCACAATGCTGAACCAAGTGATAATGAAGATTGCGATGAAGATCAAAATGAAGAACAAAGATCTAAAAA
This sequence comes from Thuja plicata, assembly GCA_018584345.1. Classification (NCBI taxonomy): domain Eukaryota; kingdom Viridiplantae; phylum Streptophyta; class Pinopsida; order Cupressales; family Cupressaceae; genus Thuja; species Thuja plicata. The sequence continues at coordinate 191,251 of MU226322.1, forward strand.
TGTACTTGATAAATATGTTAGAAGACACCATCCTCGGGATCATATCATTGGAGACAAAAGAGCAGGACTGAGAACAAGAAGTAATTCTCTTAACAATAGATGTTTGATTTGTGATTTTGAGCCTAAATCTGTTAATGTTGTACTTGAGAATCAAGAATAGGTTAGTGCAATGAATGAAGAGATTGGAAAAATTGAGAAGAATAAAACATGGACATTAGTACCTAGAATGAGTGAAAAAAATGTCATTGGTACCAAATGGATTTTCAGAAACAAACTTAATGAGAATGGAGAAGTCACAAGGAACAAAGAAAGACTGGTATGCAAAGGGTATGCACAAGACACTATGGATAAACTTTTGCACCTGTTGCTAGACTAGAAGGAGTAAGAATTCTACTTGCTTATGCTCCTTTTAAAGGATTCAAAGTATAGCAAATGGATGTTAAATTTGCATTTTTGAATGAAATATTAGAAGAGGAGGTATACATTGAACAACCTGAAGGGTTTGTTGATTGTATGGATTGAAACAAGCATCGAGAGCATGGTATGAAAGACTTCACTCTTATTTCATTAGTATTGGATTTGTAAGAACACATGACAATAGTAATCTATATTTGAAAGGAGACACTAATTATAAAGTTTTTATTGCTGAGATATTTGTTAATGATATCATATTTGGAGGTAATGATATGCTATGCAAATCATTTGCTGATGAAATGAGCAAAGAATTTGAAATGTCAATGTTTGGAGAGTTCAAATTTTTTCTTGGTCTACAGATTCTACTACAGGATGAAGGAATTGACATCACACAATCCAAATACATAAAAGAAGTTATGAAGATATTCAAGATGGAGGACTCAAAGCTAGTTGGATCACCTATGACAACTAGATGAAAATTGACAAAGGAAGACAAGACAAACGAGGTAAGTCGGAACTTATATAGGTCTATGATTGGAAAAATAATATATGTTGTACACACTAGACCTGATATAGCACATGCAGTTGGTATAGTAGTAAGATTCTCTGCTAATCTTAAGGAATCACACATGATTGTTGTTAAAAGAATTTTGAGATATCTGAAGAATACTAAAGACTATGGTTTTTGGTACAATAAAGAAGGCAAATTTGAGCTACAATTTTATACTGATGTTGATTGGGCTAGAAACATAGATGATAGAAAGAACACAACATGAGGAGCATTCTTTATGGGTGAAAGACTTATCACATGGATAAGTAAAAAGAAAGGATGCATATCTCAATCAACTACAGAAGAAGAATATGTAGTTATTGCTACAAATTTCTCTAACATTCCATGGATCAAGCTATTGCTGAAAGGTATGAATGAGGAAATTCTTGACCCAGTAATTATCTATTATGATAATAAAAGTGCTATAAACATCTCAAAGAACCCTGTGATGTATGCTAAGACAAAGCACATAGATATTAAGTATCATTACTTGAGGGGAAAAGTACAAGAGAAACATGTGATACTAGAATATGTACAATCCAAAGAACAATTAGTTGACATATTCACAAAACCACTGCCAAAACATACATTTGAGTACCTGAGGAATAGACTAGGGGTTTTTCCCTTGTCTACTAGTCACTAAAGATAACTTGGAGGTTGCATCATCCTACACATTATCAAAAGATTAATCATGTTGATGCAAGAAGAGATATGGACTACAATGACATATCAGTCCACTAAAGGGACAAAAAGCTTTAAAGGGAGAAAAAGATATTGTTGGCTACTACAGAGCTGTAATTATTATTTTTCATTGTTGTCAAAGGGAGAGAAATATTCAATGAAATATACATCAGGAAGAATAACATCAAAGGGAGAGAGATATTCAATGAGCTAACCATCCATCAAAGGGAGAGAATTGGAAAGAGTTAACACTGTATATCTATCCAAAAAAGGGAGGAAAGATTTTACAAGAAAGGGAGAGACATAATAAGAAGATAGAATTGCTCCACCTATCCACTAAAGGGAATGAAGAAAGGGAGAGCACACAACACAATCAAATCTAAGATAAAAGAGCTTACCAAGATTCAGATATTTGAATTGGTTATAAAACAATAAGTCTGGTATGTTATGGCATATTTTATACTGCATATTTCATAGTATGTTGCCATCAATGCCAAAGGGAGAGATTGATGAACTATAACTAACTGAATGTTTGAAAATGATAATTTAATGATCACTGAGATACACAAGTGAAATGAAAGACATTAAATCAGTTAATGTATTGTATTGTCATTGATTTCAACTTGATATGGTTTGATTATTCATACACATATCGGTCATAACCTTGAAGAGCTAAAGAGACAAAGTTTATGTGGTCGAGAAAACATAAAAGTTTTGTATACATTGATGATAGTAAACACCAACAGATAGTGCACACCAACAGACAGTTAACACCGATTAGTTCATAGTATATATCAAGCACCACAGTAACTGAGAAAGTGTTACCAAGTAAGAGCTATTTACCGATCATAACTGAAGTCAATGATCGAGCTAACTGGAGTTGATGGCCGATCAGAATTGAAGATAAACAATGAAAAAACTAATAAATTTTTTTTTCCATTAGTATAATCAGAGGAAAAATAGTCAAAATGCATTACCGGTAGATAGAAGGCATCACCAGTGAACCATAAGCAGTACCGGTGAAATGAAAGCATACCCGACAGGACAAAGAATTTTGAGAAAAATGCTAAGTATAAATGTAACAAGCATCACTGGCAACCACATGCATCACCGATGAACACAAGCATTACCGGTGACACAATTTCCATAATCAACCTGACAAGAATAGACAAGCATACCCGACGATATGTTCAGAGAAAGGAACACTGATGACCAAGAACACCGACTGTCAAAAAAGCCGCAAATTGTGGATCTGATTTATACACAACAGATAAGAAAAAGTTATTCTATTTTGTAGAATTTTTTTTTGTTTTTTATGGTCATGCAAGCTTTATGTAAATGCTATAAATCATCCTAACAGATCTAAAGCATATCTAACTACAGATCAAGATCAAGTTGTATATCTTGAATCTAGAGTTAACGTGTAATTGCATGAATCAAGAATTGAGCCTAAAATAGTATAAATAGATGTTCATACTCAATTATGAAAGAATGAATTCTTAAAAAATGATAGCCACAAAGAGCATCTAAGGAGAAGAAGGCATAATTCATGCAAAGAGAAGAAATAGAATACATCAGTTATTGAGAACACACAGAGGCTACCGATAAGAAGATAAAGGTAATACTCAATCATGGAAGGATGATTAATAGTAATTTTTGGAGCTTTATTGGATCTTTTTTCAGCAATTGAAGATTGCATTTATCATCAGATCAAATATTTATGTAGTTGCATTCTAACAAGTGCATCACATCTAAAATCCTTTTGTAGAAGGTGGACTTAACCGTCCTTTGTAAATCTCTTAATAGAGTGCACACTTAACAGTGTTTTTAAAAGCTTCAAATGAAGTAGATCTTAACAGGTCTCCACTGTAATACTCCTAATAGGGTAGGTCATTAGAAGTGACCAAAATTGTAAGCCTTAACCGGCTCTTCTTATCTGCAAATAGTGAAGTTTGTGGGTAACAATCCCCACCACAGTTTTTACTTCCTTAACAGAAGTTTTTTGCGATATCATATCTTGTGTCATGTGTTATCTATTTTCATGAATGTTTCTATTATTGTTACATATCAAAAGGAATGTATGATATGATTTCATATGCATAAAGAAAGATTAACAGTTAGATAAGTTAAATTTAAAAACTGATGACTAAGAGTTAAAAGGCTAACCAAGAAAATTTTTAGAGGTACTGAATCACCCCTCCCCTCTCAGTACAAATTATCTCAATATAATTCAAACAATTGGTATCAGAGCCTAGTATCTCTCTTGATAAGCTTAAAGACTTGAGAGAAAAGATCAGAGCAATGGATAAATTCAGACTGGATATGACTATTGAGAATGAGCAGTTACAAATGCAAATAAACTATGAGCAGTACAAGGAGGCAAAGATAAAACTAAGAAAACTTCTTGATGAAAGACAGATTATGGAAACCAAGCTGAATGAGAAAGAATACAAAGAAATGGAAATACAAGAGTACTTTGAAACAGTAGAATCATCATTGAGAAAAGCTTTAGATGCATCAGTTGAAGAAATTACAAGTATGCAAGAGATCAATCTACATCTGACAGATCAAATCAAGATGCTGCAAATTGGTCAAGAGACTCAAATGGTAAAAATGATTGATGTTATGAATGATGCTAGAAAATCTGAAAATGAAAGAACACTAGCAATTGATGATAGGAGGAAAATTATAGAGAAGCTACAAGATAAAGAATCAGAGATTCAAAGACTCACTGGACATCACCATGAGGTCACTAACTAGATTATTCTTATGAGTCATGAAGCAAAAAAATTAAATACAGAACTCATAGAGAGAATACAGACCATTGGTGAATTAAGGGAAGAAAATTAAAAATTAGAGCATGAAATCAGAGTTCAGATTCAACACAATGAACTAATAAAAAAGGCTGAGGATAGCAACAAACAGATGGATGATTTTCTTGATGGACAAAGAAGAGTTAACAACTACACAAGATTAGGGTACAATGAGAATGAAGAATCCTCAAATCAATCTGATAAGAGGAATGATTTCACAACCCCAAGGACAAAGAAGCTATCATGCAATCACTATGGAAAACCAGGCCACACCTCAAACATCTGCAGAAGCAAAATGAAAGGTATTTCTCAAGCAAAATCTACTTTTATTGGTAATTGTTATAAATGTCAAAAGAAAGGACACAAAGCACATGAGTGCAAATCCAAAGTAATAAATCCAAAGAGAAAAACCTATATGGACAAGTACTATCCTACATGCAAGATGAATGGGCATAAACATGAGGAATACTGGAAAAAGAACAACAAAGCTTGGACTCAGAAAGAAACTGATAAAAGCTACAAACAAAACAAAGAGGGTAACTCATATGTTTGGGACTATAACACATGGGTAAATTGCACACCATGTGGAAGGTATGGTCATATTGCTGCCAACTATATGAGAAAATGGACCAGAAGGTCAAGAGGATGGTCCAATCTAGGTATGGCATGTTTACATTGTCATAAGGTTGGACATGTGATAAAAGATTGCAAAGACCGACTGACAGATACAAATACACATCCCAATGGAAATACCATTGATGACATCAAAAGAATGAGAAACAAGATGTGGGTAAAAGCCACAAACACTGAAGGTGCTAGTTCAAGCAATGCAAATGGTGACACCCCATCCACTAGATCTGGTGACATCACTACATCTAACTAGATTGTACAAGTAAGTATGGAACTGCATTATCACATGTTTCATCATGCATCAGTTCCATTACACATAGTTCATATTGATATATAAGCATGAATAAAGATGCAATATATTGTTACTTGATAAATCTACTATAAAGCAACCATCGATTACTGGGCACAATCTGCATCGGTGAACACACACAGAAAAGACATGAAACACTTACCGAAATGTATCGGTCAATACACAAGTTATGTGCAAACTGACGATCATCGGTATACACTGAATCTACAAATGTTGTTGTCGCAATATCACCGACGATCATCGGTGAAGTCTCCGACACTGCTAAGCTACCCCGACACTTTGCAAAAAAACACTGGAGAAGTTATGAATGCATTTACCAATGGAGGCAGTCTTCATAAACTGACAAAGTTGGTATGCATTAATGAAGACTTAGGGCACCAAAAAGGTATAAAATCCCGATGGGTAAGCTCATTTTTGCACTGGCAATTTTCAAGCAAAGCAGAGAAATCTTGAAGTAGTTTAAGAAGTGACCCAGTAGAAGTCATTCCCTAAGCATACAGATTTGAAGGAAATCATAGACATTCAGTAAGTTCATTCACTCACTGATAAGCACTATTTTGTTTTATGAAAAAGCCCTAAAATCTTGAAAATGATGGCATCAACATCTAGGGTGGAGAAACTTAAGGACAACAAGAAGAAACCATTTAACCTTGTTAAAAGAGGGGCATGTGCTGAACCAAAATATAAATTACATCTTGAGATAGCCTCTCAACCAGATGATTCTGGAGCTTTCTCTCGAATCCCAGCTAGGGTTTTGTTGGTCAAAGATGTTAGGTCCTATATACACTGCAAGATCTCAGAGATAGGAGATCTAGACCTAGACAACACCTATAAGGCACTTTGTGATGATGGTGGCAAGCTCAAAGAAGAGCATAAACACTTAGAAGTGAAAG
>MU226322.1:200402-232274 GCA_018584345.1 Thuja plicata
TGTGTTGTAACTTGAAAAAGGGTATTCGGATCCATAATTGGTTTGGGGAGTCCTTTGGGAAAGTTTGGAGAAAAGTGCAATTTTCTCGCTGGATAGGGCTGGTAGGACAATGCATGAATGGACAGCTCGGTCAAAGGTGATAGGATGGTCACAAGAATGGGTCTAGGTTTTGGTAAGTAGATGATGTGAGTGTGCTGAGGTCCTTAGAGGAGTTGGGATCACCATTAAGAGCATAGCTAATAGTTGTGGTTGCATAAGCATAGTGAATGAAAAGAGAATAGCATGGAGCTTGAAGCATGATTGAATGGTTGAGTGTGAAGAAGTGGATGAGTTGAAGGTGTGGAGACTAGTGGAGGATACTTACCACTATTCTTTGCATCAAAGACACACACAAAATGTGGAGTGGTATACTAAAACCTGTAGAGACAAACAGTCCTACAAAGGAACCTATCAACACAACGGGTCACTCAACAATTGAGCTGGATGATGAAGAAGTACAATTAACAGAATAGAAACAAATAGATGTTATAGATGAGGATTGGTCAAAAGATGACCAACATGATCAAGCACTGGATAGTCCCATCCACATAAACTTGGAGGATGAAAAAGTTGCCAAAGAAGATCTAACAATCAAGGGTAACTTAGATGTAGATATTAACAATGAGTCATGGTTAGACAACATTGTCGACACCATTATATGTAAAGACCCTACAAAAGAGATCCAAAAAGATGAAGACATCAATGCTACTGTAGAGGTTAAGACCGATGAAAAGGACAAGGCTATTGACACTGCAACTGTCAATACGCCAACTAATATGAATATATTGATAGATGCTATGGATATATAGTCCAGCCAGGATAAATCATCTAAGAAAGATGAAGATACACCCAAGGACATGAATACAGGTGAAAACCAAGGTGCATCCAACACTCCTAAGGATACCGACACTAACATGAAGGATGTCACCGATGAAAAGAAAGAGCAAGAGGCAGAGAAAACATCAGAGGACACATCCAAGTAGATTGAAGAGCAAGGAAAGAGTGAGGAAGTAAAGAAAATTGAGGACATGAAACAAAAGGAAGATTCATCTATTAACACACCCAAGGAACATGAGGAGACATCTTCACAAAACTGACCGGTGATCATAGAACAAGTACAAAAGGATGCCTCAACATCTTTACACTCACCAACAAAATCTATACAATCACAGGCTTTACAAATGGTGGTACATCAATCTGCCACCCAGCCAAAGAAAAAGAAGAAGAAAATGCTAAAGAAAGACATACTGGTGGTAACACTTGATGAAGTCATAGAAGTACCAAATTGGGACATGACCACTTTGGACAGTGACAAACTTCAAGAATTTGGAGTACTTTTTCAAAGGAAAGCCATACAAAAGAAGATGATTAAAGAACATAGAGAAAACATAGCACTTGACAAGGCTAAAGAGATACTCCAAAAACTGGTTCCTGAAGTGAAAATTGATGAGAATACTTCAGTTAATGAATAGATTGTTGTTCTTACCGACACTATCACAGAGCAAGGGATAGAGGATGACCAGGCAATGGAAGAACAAGCAGAGAAAAAATATCAATACAAGTTGATTGATAAGATAAGCAAAGTAGTGGCATTGAACAAGGTTAAACTCTTAGAACTCAGTGATGAACTGGAACCAATGATTGCAGAAGAAATAACCTTAGTTCAGAAAATGTGCACACTTGAAAAATTTGTAAAGGAGAACAGTGAAAAGCTTGCAAAAATTGATGCAAAGGTTAAAGCCTAACCTCACATGCCGACAACATAAAAACACATCATGACACAGTCATTGAGGCAGGAAATATGGGATGCTAAAACACAATTTAGAGGTGAGACCAATGAACTACAAGCACATATTCTACCAAATCTTACAATTTTGCAACAACATATTTCTGAAGCAAGAAATCTAATAGAAACCCCGGAGATGTCTATAGTAGACAACATCTATGATATCCATGTAAGGATTTCACTAGAGCATATGGCTCTAGAAATGCTGAAGGAGAAATGGGAAAAGATGATGGAGGAAGTCAAGTCCTCACATTCCCACCTTTTTGAGAAGTTGTAAGTACCTTTGTCATAAGGATCAAAAAAGGAGGAAAGGCATTGTATATAGCTATGTATAATATATATATATATACTTACACTTACTGGCATATACATAGGGGGAGTCATTCAAATGACTAAGGCAGAAGTATACATAGGTGTACATACTAATATACTAAGTATGTTGCACATAGCATATTTTTGATACTAATGTCAAAGGGGGAGATTGATGACATTATTTTTCCATTAGTATACTCAGAGGAAAAACAATCAGAATGCATTACTGGCAGATAGCAGGCATCACCGGTGAACCATAAGCAGTACCAGTGAAATGCAAGCATACCCGACAGGACAAAGAATTTTGAGAAAAATGCTAAGTATAAATGTAACAAGCATCACCTGCAACCACATGCATCACTGACGAACACAAGCATTACCAGCGACACAATTTCCATAATCAACCCGATAGGAACATACAAGCATACCCAATGATATGTTCAGAGAAAGGAACACCGACGACCAAGAACATCGACTGTCAGAACCGACAGTCAGAAAAGCCACAAATTGTGGATCTGATTTATACACGGCGGATAAGACAAAGTTATTCTATTTTGTAGAATTGTTTTTAGTTTTTTATGATCATGCAAGCTTTATGTAAATTCTTTAAAGCATCCTAATGGATCTAAAGCATATCTAACTATAGATCAAGATCAAGTTGTATATCTTGAATCTAGAGTTAACATGTAATTGCATGAATCAAGAATTGAGCCTAAACTAGTATAAATAGATGTTCATACTCAATTATGAAAGAATGAATTCTTAAAAAATGATATCCACGAAGAGCATCTAAGGAGCAGAAGGGAAAATTCATGCAAAGAGTAGAAACATAATACATCAGTTATCGAGAACACATAGAGGCTATCGACAAGCAGATAAAGGTAATAATCAATCATGGAAGGATGATTAATAGTAATTTTTGGAGCTTTATTGGATCTATTTTCAGCAATTGAAGATTTCATTTATCATCAGATCAAAGAATTATGTAGTTGCATTCTAACAAGTGGATCACATCTAAAATCCTTTTGTAAAAGGTGGACTTAACCGTCCTTTGTAAATCTCTTAACAGAGTGCACACTTAATAGTGTTGTTAAAAGCTTCAAATGAAGTAGATCTTAATAGGTCTCCATTGTAATACTCCTAACAGGGTAGGTCATCAGAAGTGACCAAAATTGTAAGCCTTAACTGGCTCTTCTTATCTGCAGATAGTGAAGTTTGTGGGTAACAATCCCCACCGCAGTTTTTACTTCCTTAACAGGAGTTTTCTGCGATATCATATCTTGTGTCATGTGTTATCTATTTTCATGAATGTTTCTATTACTGTTACATATCAAAAGGAATGTATGATATGATTTCATATGCATAAAGAAAGATGAATAGTTAGATAAGTTAAATTTGCAAATTGATGACTAAGGATTAATGGGCTAACCAAGAAAATTTTTAGAGGTACTGATTCACCCCTCCCCTCTCAGTACAAATTATCTCAATATAATTCCAACAAAAACTACTTAGCTATCAAGAGCTATATTTAGGGATTGACTGATTGATTTATTTTTTAACGACCAGCCAAATTAAAGCATGGAAAGAGTTTCAAAGCATGTTTTATTCACAATTATCAAGGAGAGATCCACAAAATAAAACTAAAGAAAATCTTTACGGGATAAAGAAAGCATGGTGAGATTTATGGATCAAGACGTGATCTACAAAAAAGATAAGGAGATTGAGAGGATAATCATGTCTATATAAAGAGACAAGGAATTCATTATGAAAAAGAGGAATGGTGAGTATATTCTGGTGGAGATTGAATTCTTCTGCAGACACTGAGCAACAAAGGACAGAGATTCACCGAGAAGAACAAAGAAAGAGAGAAAAGGAACAAAAAGTGAACACTGATTAGAGATGTATTATTGGACTAACAATAGATTTGAATATCTGCAAGTTCAAGTTGTATTTTGAACAGATCATTTACTGTATCAGTTTAACCATTGATTCATAAAATCTCTTAACCGAGTGGGATTTAATAGTCCTTATTGTATTGAAATACGCAAGAGTATCAAAACATTTTCTTTTTGACAACATAGTGAGTGCTAGGTCAAAAGACAAACTATTAGTTTTAAATACTCTAACAAGGTTTCACTTAACAATGTGTATTGTAACCTTTAACAAGGATGGCTCTTCACCGAGCTCACTTCAAAAGAGTGAAAATGTTTTGGTTACTGGTCCTAGGTGGTTTTTCCCTTAGTAGAGGTTCTACATTAAAATATATGTGTCAAATGTGTATATGATTCATTACATTGATATTTTTCTTTACACATTATTAAAATTGGATTGGTCGGTTAACACTAAGTTTATTTACTACTACTTGGTAAAGGCTAGAAAAGATAAATAGTATATCTTACTGAGCAGTTTATATTTGTTAGAATTATTTATGGCATACATCTTAATGATTGGGGACTGAAAGATAACTAAGGATATTATTTTTGAGATATAAGTTTTTGGATAGATTTATCAAATTATTTTTAGGGCCACTGATTCACCCCCCCTCTCAGTTATTCTAACACTCTAAGGGTTTCCCAAATGAACACAAGTGTAATTAGAAACTATTGGAAGTGGTTCATCATCCCTCATGGGATTTGTGACATGGTTTAACAACCTCATGTGTCTTCTATAAGTATAATGGTTGTATCAGGCATTGACATTTCAATCTTTTGGTGCAACGACGACCACTACTTGTATCAAGTGGTATCTGAGATTGGTCACAAGTTCAAATGATGTAGACCATGATGAGTGATGTTGGGAGGGGGATTGTTGGAAATGGTCCATTATCCCTCATGGGATTCATGACATGGTTTAATAGCCTCCTGTGTCTTCTATAAGTATAGTGGTTGGGCATTGATAAGTCAATCTTTTGGTGCAATGAAAACCACTACTTGTAACAGAAACATCCCATCCTTGGTACATTAATCAAGTGTAATCACTAATCAACTCATTTTAGCACATTAACCACTTTAGGGTTTCCTCCTTATTTAAATAAATTTAATTCAAATTTGTTTCCCTCATTAAGAGGTTTGAACCTCTTCAAGGGTCTTATTCCTCATTAATCAAATGACCACCTTTCAAATCAACCTTATGTCCCCTAGGGATGTGTGCCATGGGGCACACTAAATAATATTTTATTATATTATAAAGTATTCTAATTAAATAAATTTAATTTAATTTAATTTAAAATATTAGGCAATAACTTTAATATTTTAAATTTACTGTGAGATCCATCAATTGAATTCTAAACTAAAAACTAAGTGTTTCTAGTAGTCCATGGGTGATGTCTAAATAAAGTAGGGAAAAAATAGGAACCCTTCCTAAAATTTAGGAAAAATGTCTCAAACCATCCAAAATGACTCAAAATGCCTCTTGGACCATCTCCTAATCTCCTAAAAAATAGGTATCCTCATAAAATATAGGCGACTGCATCTAAATATTTGGAAAGGTTCCTAAAGCCCTTTGTAAGGATCTACTAACCCTGGTTAGGCCCTCTAGCCACTCTACTGATCTATGGGCACCCCTAATTAAAGGCTCACCTTTGCTACAATCTAAACTACCTAAAGAAGGGATGTTATAATATTCCCTTCCTAGGATTTCTTGCCCACAAGCAACTGTAAAGATGGATGCTAAAGTATCATTTCACCCTCCCACATGGCATCCTCCAAAGGCAAGTCTCTCTATTGTACAAAATAATCTTTGATCACTCTAGTCCACAACCTTCTCTCCCTCATATCTAGAATCTTTGTAGGTATCATAAACAATCGACCCTCATCCAATGGAGGAAAATTAGGTGAATAAATAACATACTACCCCAAATCCTTCATCAAGAAAGACACAAAAACTCCATTATGTATCTTACTCTCAAAAGGTAACTCAAGCTCATACACCACCTCTTCAAACCTCCTCAATACTTTGTATGGACCATAAAAAATGAGGCTTGAGCTTCTCTACCCCGCTCCTTTTGAGAGTACTTTGTCTGTATGGTTGTAGGTGCAAGAAAGAAATGACTTAAACCTCAATTTTCCTCTCTACCTAATGTAAATTTTCATACATCTTCTACTAAATCTATGCATGCTAAATTTAATCCTTAAGTTCCTTAAGGATGTCTTGACTATCTTGTATCCAGTCTTGAGTTCTTGGTGCCCAATTATCACCCAACACCAAGTCCACAAATGATAAGTCATCATAACAATACAATGCTCAAAATGGGTGCATACCAATATACATGTGGTACATAGTATTTTAACAATACTCACCCAAATACAATGGTCACACCCATGCCTACTACTGACACGAAACATAGTTATGCAAATAAACATCAACTCACTTATTGGTTATCTCTGTGTGTCCATCCTTTTGTGGGTGGTAACTTGTGTTAGGGGTCAACTTTGTACCTACTGATCATAATAGTTCTTTCCAAAAGATGCTCATAAACCTTCTATCTTGAACACTAACAATGGTCAGGGGAGTCCCTGAAGTCTAAACACCTCATGGAAGAATAACTCTAACACTCGAGATGCTATAAATTCAGCTGCAATAGAGAAGTGGGAAAAATTTAATAAAATATACACAAAAGCATAGATGCAATCCTTCCCTTGAACTCTCAGAAGAGAAGTAATGAAATCCATTGATATACTCTCTCACTTATGATATATAATAGGAAATTACTACAAAAAAACTGCTAGAAAAAGTATGCTCTAAATTGTTTAGTTGATAAGTCACACACTCATGTACATGCCACAAGACATCATCCTTTACTCCGTTCCATGAGAATGTCTCTCTAACTTATATGTATGTCTCGAAATACCTCAAGTGTTCTGCAAATGGTGTGTCATGGATGGTGCATAAGACCTTATCATTGAATTTTGATCTAGGGACTAAATAAATCTTATTTTGGTAATAAATAACATCATCAAGTACTATGTATATATCATCCTAAATATAACCATCCATAATCTCACATGAAAACTAATTCTTATAATACTAAACTAAAATTTGAGACTTCCAATCTACTGAAATATCACTCATAGAGAAAAGTGTATCAACTTTAGGCCATATAGAAAGTGAATTAGCAAATAGAAAGTGAATTAGCAACAACATTCTTTTTCCCCTTGACATACTCAATGTAAAAATAATATTCTTGTATTCACTAACACATTTATATTGGCTCCCATTAATCTCTTTCTACTCTAAGAATTATTTCAAGCTATTGTGCTTAATCCTTGCCACAAACTTCTTACCTACCAAGTATTGACAAAACTTTTCCAAATCATGTATAATGGTGAGAATATCCATATCATAGGTGGAATTCAATTACTCATTATCCCTCAAATTCCTACTCGCATAGGCAATAGGAGTGTGGTTTTAAATAATAACTACTCCAATACCCTCTTTGGATGCATTGCACTCTAACACAAAGAGACAAGAGAAATATGGAAGAGCCAACATTGGAAAAGTGATCATGACCTACTTGAACTTATCAAGTACAACATATTCCTCATCTATCCATCTAAAAGAATCCTTCTGAGTGAGATTTTTCAAAGGATCTACAAGGTGTAAATACCCCTTCATGAACTTCTTGTAGTATCTGCATAATCCTAGGAAACCCCACAAATCTAAAAAACCTAAGTGGTGGCCAATCAAGTATAGACTGAATATTCTATTGATGTACATGTTAGTTCTTTTTCTTGTTGAATGAATATATAGCTATTCAAGCTTGACTCTCAGATTCCCAATTCTAGAGTCATACAGGGAAAAGGATATTATCCTTCTACAGTTCGAGCTCCACATACTCGGATAGGTGTACCTCTTCAGACTCACTGCTTCACAATGAAATCCTACATTGGATTAGGGGTTCTCACAATGATTTACTAATGTCTTTTACTACAACTATTGCAGAGCTTAGAAAGCCAATCCATGATTTTAACAAAAGTAAACAAAATTGCAGAAAAAATGGAAAATGTGACAAGGATGTTCACCCTTCTTCTCTTCGAGTTTGAAACTCAGGTAGGCTAACCTATAAGATTCAATTCTTCAATGAATCACCAACAATGTCTATATTATTCAATACAGATTCTGAACATTCACACTTTTAAATAGGAAATGGAAAACAGTTTGATTTTAAATGATTGATGATGAAAACTCAAAGACAAGCAAGGACCAATGCCTTATCTATTGGGCAATAGAGTCAAATGAATACACATCTCCAAAAAATCCTCCAACTCCAAACACACAAAAACCAAGTGAAGTACCTTACAAATCACTCTTCTCAATCCAATACCCAGACATCAAACTCATATGCAAATCTTAAACTCTTAGATTTTGCCTCTAAGAATTAATCTCCTTGAAAGAAACTCAGAAACAAGCTCACAGCTACCTTGTAACTAGTGTATTAAAGTGCCTTACAAATTAAAACACAAGAATAAAACAAGACATACAAAGACATCGACGAATAATGCATAGGGATTCCATTGTTCTTTATTGAAAAATCATATGATTTTGTACATTTTAAGACAAAGTACTCAAAAAATAAGACTCAAAAGCCAAAATACTACCCCATAGTGTAAAATTCAACATCCTTCTTACAATGGAGAAAAAACCAAATATAAGAGAAAGGCAAAAACAAATTCAGTTACCGACACCTATTCTTCTCCTTCAAGAAGATATCTACAACTACTTCTTTCTGTAACTACAAAAATCTGATTTGATTAGAATTTCACATGTGGCATTCTCTAACTGGTTTTCCTTAACTAGTCTTTAACTCACCTCTAACTCTAATTTTCTTAGACACTTTGCAACTACACTAGTCTCTAAGTCTCTGAGACTTTTCCTTAACCTTGATTTTACTTGGAGACTTGGAGACTAGCCGTTAATCTCTAATTCTCTATAAGACTTAACTTAACCATACTTCAACCACACCTTAACTACGATTACTTTGCACAATGTAGTCTCCAAGTCTCTGAATAATTCCTCTAACCACGGTTAAATCTGGAGACTTTGCAACTACCCTTGATCTCCATCTAGATCGGACAGCCGGGGCAAAATCTCGTGATTGTAAGAACTTAACATTTTCTATCGGGGGACTACGTGACTGCAGTTAGTCACCGAATCTCAACAATTATCTCTTAACCGCGGCTTCCTTGGGTGACCTCGCGACTACATATTCACGTGGTCTCTGTATCTCTGGTGGCTAACAGGAAACCTTCAGTGACCTCACGACTGGCAGTTATCTCTGAGTCTCTAAAACCTGGCAGTTATCTCTCAACCATCTCCCAACTTTGCGACCTTGCGCCACGTGTCCTCCAAGTCATCTATCACATTCACCACCTATGTGCAAAATTTGGTTTTCTTCAGTCACCGACATGCTTCCCAATGTATTGCTTGCCCTCTTGTATGCGCGCGTGTGAAGAGAGCCTCCTACTCTTCTTCACATTTCTATATATTTTCCACTTTGCTTATAAACATCTCAAATTTCTCCAGAAAGAGAAATGTGGGACTAAATCCCTCTATGTTTTAAAGCATTTCTATATTTTCTCACCCAAAATAATGAGGCCCACCATGCACAAAATCCTCCAGCCAAGGAGCTTGCCAAAGCCTCTTGGTTCTTTCTTATTCACATTACAACTAAGTGCTTTAGTATATGAATACTAGAAAACACTCAAACCCCATGCATGTGGGATATATGCATTTTGCATTTTTCAATCTTTTAAAGACCTTTATAGATGTTGCGCGACTTCTCGTATGATGTTTGCAATTTAAATGTTTTTAAAACTTAACAATTCTCCATAAAATCCTCCAAATGCTATGTAGCACCACAGAATTGGTTTCTATCCTGCCAAATTGCATTGATTGGAAATGATTAAATCCATCATGCTTTTTTTCCATGTGAGCCTCCTTCACTCCTACATATTTTGCTGTGTAGTCCACCCCTTGGCTTTCAACGTAGACATTCATGGTTTTACCAGCGTGGAAACCTCCACCTCCACTTTGTTCTGTGCAGACTACCCCAAAATCAGCACGAGCCTTTATTTATATGTTGTGGACTTCTTATGAAATGCAGTGCATGTACACCATTGGTTTCCTTCCTACGCTGCACAATATCCAT
The DNA here is from genome assembly GCA_018584345.1 of Thuja plicata. Taxonomy (NCBI): domain Eukaryota; kingdom Viridiplantae; phylum Streptophyta; class Pinopsida; order Cupressales; family Cupressaceae; genus Thuja; species Thuja plicata. Next base: position 210,686 of record MU226322.1, read on the forward strand.
TGACTTTGCATTATTGTGTTGAAATTTTTAAAATGTCCTTCATATGCAGTGTAAGCACCTCTTTATTCAGCGCAACATTCCCATTATTTATGTGGTTTAATACACTTGGCAATTGCATTCACCTTGGTATATACCAATTAGCATTTGCAAGGGAGTTTTAACAAAAACAAACTCCACAAATACATGCGCTGGGCTCATAATATCTTTGCTTCATTTTTATATGATGGCATCTCCTTTCAGAATTAGTACAGGCCTCTGGACTTACACCTGTCACTTACCATTTTTTGGCATTTGTTTGAGAATTTTTAAAACTTCTCCTCATACTGCGCAGACATTTCATTTTATTCACCAGCAAATGCATTGATTAGTTTTTTAAAACTCCTCCATAGTCCTTCCTCATTCATTTATGCAGCCCTCTGTTTGGGTTTACACCTAGAAATGTCCATTTTTTCAATGTTTGTAGGCTCCTCCACCAAATCTTGCGCAAGGGTTCTCCAGAGTTTAACACAACACCTTTAGCATATGTGTTTGTTGTTTTACTTTGTCTGAATAAAACTTTCATTTTAATTCCCCCTTTCCTTTCATGTGTAGAACATTACCTTCCTTCAAATTCAGCGTAGGTGTCTTTAGTGGTTTTAACCCCATAAAATAGCATTTGAAATGTTTTAAATTTCTACATTGGAAGTCTCTTTCCTTATTGCGCAGACATCTATGCATTTTAAACACAACATATTCCAATTATAGTGCATAGCTTACTACTTTATGCCTCCACCGTTGTTTATATACTAAACACATTTTCTTTTAAATTCTTTAAAACCTTAAACACCCAAGCATACTTTGTGCACCCAATGCTATATGCTTTAGTTTTTACTTAAAAGACTTCCCACTCCTCTTTCTAAATCTGACTTATGCATTGGAAGTTTGGATTTAAAGTTTTAAATTCCTCCACATGCTTTGCACAAGGCTCCACATCATGCTCGGCACTGGGCTTTGGAAATTTCATAACATTCAAAGAACCCCCCTCCCCCCCCCCAAGACATTGCAAAGGTATTCAAAATGTTATGCATTTTTCTTAAATTATTTGTGCTTTGGTCTCATGCGTTCTATAAAACCATTATCATGCTTTGTCTGTGCATCCACTTTCACATGTTTCAAACTTGCATCCACACTCTAAATAGAAAACATTCTGTAAAATTTGTCATAAAGCATCAAACTGGTGGCCTTCAAAATAAATTCTCACATCTCTGCAAACTGACCACATAACTGCAATTAGTCTCTGGAATGAGTTTTAAAAACTGACTATACAACTCTTAGCAAGTATGGAAACCGAGAAGCATATTTACCTCCAAAATCTGAGCAATGGTGATCAACTAGATTTTCTTGATAAGATCAGGGAAAAAAGATAACAAAACTCAAAGTGGGCTAGTTCATTCAATCTGTGACTTGAAGTAATCAAATTCATGCAAACCTTGCCAGAAATGCTAATCGGAAAGAAATTAGATTAACTCCTGAGTAGTCTTCACTTGGCAAGGTGATTCATTTATCGAAAATGAATATGCATGCAAAATGGATTTTCTGGATTTAACCTTTTGTGCGAGGTGCAACTGATCAAACTTGGGCATTCCAGAAGACTGTGCAAGTGCAAATGTAGAAACATCATAAATCTCATTCAAATTGACTTTTGCAAGACTACTAAAACATGCCTTAGGATTTCACCACTAGTTCAGGTAATACATTTACATGCAATGAGAATGGTTCCACAATTGGTTCTTGAAAACAACTTTCAGACAAGAAGTTATCATTCCATGAAAATGACCATTCTGCAAACTTCAATTTTGTCCAACACTGGCAATCCGCACAAACTGTCTTCAAATTTTGAATTTGCAAACCCATCAAAAAGAACCTTCAGAAAATGAACCTCTGGGAATTGATTCACCTTCACACATGGAACATTAATCATCAAGTAACTCATTCTTAAAATGAACTAATCAATCAACACTAATCTGCAAAGTCAGCACCTGACAACTTTCAGAATTTAAAACTCAGTAAATATGCAGAAATTGGATTTGGAATCAAGTTGGCAAAGTGGTCAAGAGAATTGGCCAAGGGCTGAAAATATTTAGATAGGTAGAATCTCATGTTTTCAACATAGGGGAAAACTCAATTATGTAGGGCATTCAACCAGATACAACTTGCAGAAGCTCAAAATAGGCTATTCAACATTTCTGGGCAAAACAAAGAAACAAGACAGTTTTGTAGGACCAACTTTGGGGAATCTGGAAACTTATCAACTAGACTCAAAATAGTTTTGTTTGTGAAATATAAGCTCAATGATATGTATTTAAAAATTCCCAAAGTGGCGACCTATGAAACAAAAAAGGACGCAAGTTATTCAGATGCAAACTGGGCTTGTTACAACAAAATAACACTTTAACAGCAAATGCAGAATGGATAAGTGCTTAAAACAAGACATCACTAACTGACTCAAAACTTGAAACTGACAAACTGGTATGTCTTCATATGCCTAAACAAGAGTGATGAAAACCTAATATGTATGAAAAACTTTAGAATTCCATCAGGGAAAAAAGGCTCAAAAAGCACTTATAGGGGGTCAAAATGCAAAAGATTAACAAGGTACTCAAAAACCCTTGTTGCATTTTTGAGTCCCAGCAATGGCTCTGACTTGGGATGCATGCCCCATGCAGGCATGTAGAGAAATTCATAATCTCATGGTAGAAGGAGATAATTCACAAAAATAAATCAGACTTCCTTATCTCTTCTCTTTTCTCCTTTCTCTTATAATTACTTCTCTCTTATTTCACTTTTCCAGCTCAAAAAACTAGGAACCCTTTATTGAAAAGAAACACACCACATGAATGAAGGGAAAGAAACTGTATAATATATACAAATTATCCATAAAATTCCTCAACCATTTCACACTTGAAATCGACACTTACCCCTATCAAAAATTTGATTTTCATCTCCATGTATCAGAGGTAAACTGAAATCACTACTTCCATTCACTTGATCAAACATACAACTACAACTCTTCAGCATATCATATAAAATATAACTAGCATAGTCACCATCAACTTCAACCACATGCATACTACACAAATATTCAAATTAATCACCATGAACTGCAACTTGTGGCTTCAAATTTAGTTTATCCTGAAAAACATCAGCATGCTGAATTGAAAAAAGAAAAGACTCACTTTCTGTCTGATAACTGACATGCCCTTGCTGATTCATTTCAACATATTTAAAAAATAGTGCCTCAACATTTTCTACATCCCACTCTTGCTAGAACAAACACACTTCTGGCTAAAACAAATGATCTGATGTAAAATCTGATTCTTCTTTCAACTCCATGTAAAACATTGCAAAATGTGGTTTCGTTAAATCAACATACAGTTCATTGCATATGTTCTCATTTTGGCACACATCTTCTTGATGTAGATCACTATTATAAGAGACATTATCAGCATTAATAACTTCCTTTTGAACAAATATTGATTTTGTGTCATTGAAAATATCATAAACATCGATGTCCATGTCAAATAAGCTGTCATCCATTTCCAGTTCAAAGGCAAAATCATACTTAGTCTCTATATCATCGGAAATACTTTGCTGAAAACTTTCATAAGTTAGTTCATATAAATCTAGAATATACCCACTAGCAGAAACTTTGCATTCATTCTCATGGTTTTTAGGATCAACATCTTCACATGACAAGTCATAATATGCAAGCATACAAATTGAAAAATTCATGTTATCATCATTGTCATTTGAAGCAAAAGAAATTGTCTTTGTTTTATACAATTCAGCATCTTCACAATCAATCCCAACACATGATAAGTTCCCTTTTCACAAGGCTGCATATAAACCATTAGTTTATCTTCACAAAAATCAAGGCCACTGTGGCTCCATGAATCCTCTTCCTCAACCAATTCTTCATTGGGACCAAGGATTGAAATTTCTTGGCTAATATATTTTTGTGCAAAGGAATGCTCACAACAACTTTCATCTCCATCATAGTCATTGCTTTGTTGTTCACAAAAATCTTCTTCAAACTGAGATAAGAAATCTGCATTATGGTGTTGAAAAGAAGAAAAACCCATAGACTGAAATGAAACATCATCAACTATAGATTCATTTTCAATGTCCTGATATTCATTGATTTCATGATCAGCATAACAGTCATCATATTCAATAGCATAATCAGATTCAACATTACTCTCATAACTAGATTGAACATTAGCAAAGTCTGATAGAACTCCTTTTCTTGGGGCTTCAAAATCATCATTTGACAAAACACCTACCCCCTCATTAGTTTCCACATTTGAATGCAAACAATTTATCTCTGCAACCCCAAAACTGGGATAATTGGTTGCCAATGTATTAGGTGTGTAGTTACTGTATAAACCAACCTCCACCTCAAAAATATTACATAATTCTTTACTAACCATACTCACATCAATATGAGGAGCAGCCGCTGCTTGCTGAATATATTCTCCACTCACATTTTGTGTTGAAACACCATTTAAAACATGGTTAGTAAAATCAGCAGGCATGAAGATATCTTGGCATTTTTCTTTGTTTCTTGATCCACACCTATCTAGTGCACTCGACACATCATGAAAATGATTGCTAGTTGATGGAAAACCCCTTGAGATGATTCCATATTTTATATTATTCTCAATATCTACTGCTGCCATAAAAGCATGATGCAAGGTTTTAGGCTTTTTATCCCTTATCAAGTAGCTCATATTTTTATCAAATGCCCCTAAATAAACAACCAAACATACAAAATCATTTGGTCTTAACTTCATTGGGATTTGACCCAATATTTTTGCAAATCTGAATTTGAAAGTAGGAACCAGCTCACCATTCTTTTTTGAATTTCCATAAAACTCCTAATCACTGCAGCTGGATTAACCTTTTCACCAAAATTCTCCATAAAGGATGGCCGCAACTCTTCCCATGAAGAGATAGAATGTTCTGGTAGAAAAGAGAACCAACATCTCGCATCATCCATCAAAGATTGGATAAACAATCTCATAACACAATCCTCATACTCAATATCAAAATCCTCCATCAAGTCCATGAATTTTATACAATGCTTTTCAACATTTTCCTCCTTCCCACCACTGAATCTTGGCAATTTTTCTCTAATTTTGGATGGAAAAGAATTTGGGTAACCACAGATACCTTCAAAATTTAGAGCTGGATATAACTTAATGTTGAAGCTCTATCTACTATACTGCTGTAACATCTTATTAGACATGGTTACACTCGAACACACACAAGGCTGGAAATAATCAAAGTAAATTCCTACACACCTTCACAAACATTTCTATTTGACCATAAAGAACTTGATCAAACTTCTCAAACAATTTTCTTACTATACTCAAACATGAAAGATGAAGCTAATGACAACATAGTATGCAAATAATATTTCAAAATTTTTCCCTTTCAACTAGTGCTGATATCACTTAATTAGGGAAAAATTTTAACAACTAATTTTCATGGATTAATAACTATCCAATGAAGAACAGAATACCTAGAACCAATTGTAGTAGTTGCAAAGTGCTAAATCTAAATTTACCTTCACACTTTCCACTACGTCTTTTGTAGAGTTGCCACCTCCTTTTGGAGGATAGAAAGCTTGAAACCGCTGACATGTAATCCCAACTCAAATTCTCCTCACATTTTGCATTTAAACATTCTGATTTTCATGATGGGGGAGCATTGCATGTTCATTGATTTTTTCATCATTGCCCATTCCTTGAAAACTTAGAAGCTCGCCCTACTATTTTTTGGGATGTTGATTCACCTCAAGATCTTGTGACTAATTTTCTCATCTTGCATTTATTTTGAAATAAACTTTTCATTCAGAACTACTGCAGAGACTAGAGTCACCACCCAATACAAATTGGGAAATATTTTTATGACAATTTGCAAGGACAAACCCTTTTCCAAATCACCTTTACAAGATAAAAATAACTCTTCACAAGATATGAATTGTTGGACCAAATATCTCAGACACAAAACAATATCCTTCAAACCCCATAACATGAAATATAACTTCTCAACTCTATGCAAATCTGGATAGATTTAACTGGGCTAAAAATTAAGAAGGCTAGGAGCCAAGCTCAACTGAAACCTTATTAAATATGCATTTAATACTGTCCCCGGTAGAGACGCTATTTTTTTAGCGCAACTCAGATGGGAAAACTCAACTGAAATTTGATTTAACTTTTAAAAATAACACCAGGGATTTTCTAAAAATTTTGCAAGACTATGTAATCTTTATTCCCAGTAGAGTCAACATTTTGTTAGCTCTTTTTCTTGTTGAATCAATATATAGCTATTCAAGCTTGACACTCAAATTCCCAATTCCAGATTCATACAGGGAAAGGCTAATTAACAAGGATATAATCCTTCTACACTTCGAGCTCCACAGACTCGGGCGGGTGTACCTCTTCAGACTCACTGCTTCACAATGAAATCATACAGTGGATTAGGGGTTCTCACAATGATTTTCTAATGTATTTTTCTGCAACTAATGTAGAGCTTAGAAAGCCAATCCATGATTTTAAAAAAAGTAAACAACATTGCAAAAAAAATGGCAAATGTGACAAGGATGTTCACCCTTATTCTCTTCAAGTTTGAAACTCAGGTAGGCTAACCTATAAGATTCAATTCTTCAATGAATCACCAACAATGTTTGTATTATTCAATACATATTCTGAACATTCATGCTTTTAAACAGGAAATGGAAAATGGTTTTATTTTAAATGATTGATGATGAAAATAGCAAGACAAGTAAGGACTGGTGCCTTATCTATTGGGCAATAGAGTCAAATGAATACACATCTCTAGAAAACCCTCCAACTCTAAACACACAAAAACCAAGTGAAGTGCCTTACAAATCACTCTTCTTAATCCAATAATCAGACATCAAATTCGTATGCAAATCTTAAACTCTCATATTTTGCCTCTAAGAATTAATCTCTCCTTGAAAGAAACTCAGAAACAAGCTCACAACTACCTTGTAACTAGTGTATTAAAGTGCCTTAAAAATTAACATGCAAGAATTAAAACAAGACACACAAAAACATCGACGAATAATGCACAGGGATTCCATTGTTCTTTATTCAAAAATATCTGATTCTATACATTTTAAGACAAAGTACTCAAAAAAAAAAGACTCAAAAGCCAGAATACTGCCCCACAGTGTAAAATTCAACATCCTTCTTAAAATGGAGAAAAAACCAGATATAAGACAAAGGGACAAACAAACTCAGTTACCAACACCTGTCCTTCTCCTTCAAGAAAATATCTATAACTACTTCTTTCTCTAACTGCAAAAATCTGATTTGATCACAATTCGACATGTGGCATTCTCTAACTAGCTATCCTTAACTGGTCTTTAACTCACCTCTAACTTTGATTTGCTTAGAGACTTCATGACTACACTAGTCTCTAAGTCTAAGAATTTTCCTTAACCTTGATTTTACTTGGAGACTAGTCTTCAGTCTCTAAGTCTCTATAAGACTTAACTTAACCATACTTCAACCACACCTTAACTGTGGTTACTTTGCACAATGTAGTCTCCATGTCTCTGATTAATTCCACTAACCATGGTTCAATTTGGAGAATTCATGACCACCATTGATCTCCATCTAGATCGAATGGCTGGGGAAGAATCTCGTGATTGTAAGCACTTAACATTTTCTATCTGGAAACTACGCGACTACAGTTAGTCATCAAATCTTGGTGGTTATCTCTTAACCGTGGATTCCTTGGGCGACCTTGTGACTGCATAGTTTCATGGTCTATGCATCTCTAGCGGCTAACTGGAAACCTTCAGTGACCTCATGACTGGTTGTTATCTCTGAGTCTCTGAAACCTGGTAGTTATCTCTCAACCATCTCCTAACTTTGCGACCTTACACCACATGTCCTTCAAGCCATCTGTCACATTCGCCACCTGTCTAAAAACTTTGGTTGTCTTCAGTCATCAAGATGCTTCCCAATGCATCACTTGGCCTCCTCTATGCACGTGCATGAAGAGAACCTCCTACTCTGCTTCACATTTCTATATGTTTGCCACTTTGCTTATAAACATCTCAAAGTTCTTCAATAGGAGCAATGTGGGACTAAATCCCTCTATGTTTTAAAGCATTTCTATATTTTCACACCCAAAATAATGAGGCCCACCGCGCACAAAATGCTCCAGCCAAGGGGCCCTCCAAAGCCTCTTGGTTCTTTGTTATCATTACAAATGAGCACTTTAGTATATGAATACCAGAAAACACTCAAACCCCATGTACTATGTGGGATATATACATTTTGCATTTTTCAAGATTTTAAAGCCCTTTGTAGATGTTGCATGACTTCTCGTATGTTGTTTTCAATTTAAATGTTTTTAAAACTTAACAATCCATCATAAAATTCTCCAAATGCTATGCAATACCATGGAATTTGTTTCTACCCTGGAAAATTGTATTGAATGGAAATGATTAAATCCATCATTCTTTTATTCCACACAGGCCTCCTTCACTCCTGCATGTTTACCTACGTAGTCCACCCCTTGGCTTTCAATCCAGACATTCATGGTTTTACCAGCATGGACACGTCCACCTCCACTTTTCTCTGCATAGACTCCCCCAAAATTAGTGTGGGCCTTTATTTATATGTTGTGTGGACTTCTTATGAAATGCAGTGTAGACAACACTGGTTTCCTTGCTACGCTGCACAATCTCCATTGACTTTGCATTGCTATGTTAAAATTTTTAAAATGTCCTTCATATGCAGCGTAAGCAGCTCTTTATTCAGTGTAGCATTCCCATTATTTATGTGGTTTAATACACTTGGCAATTGCATTCACCTTGGTATATACCAATCAACATTTGCTAGGGAGTTTTAACAAAAACAAACTCCTCAAATACATGTGTTGGGCTCATAATGTCTTTGCTTCATTTTTATATGATGAAAAATCCTTGTAGAATTAGCCTAGGCCTCTAGACTTACACCTATCAATTACCATTTGTTAGCATTTGTTTGATAGTTTTTAAAACTTCTCCTCATACTGCATAGACATTTCATTTGATTCACTAGAAAATGCATTGATTAGTTTTTTAAAACTCCTCCATAGTCCTTCCTCATTCATTTACGCAACCCTCTGTCTGGATTTACACCTAGAAATGTCCATTTTGTCAATGCTTGTGGGATCCTCCACCAAATGCTACGCAGGGGTTCTCTAGAGTTTAACGCAACACCTTTAGCATATGTGTTTGTTGTTTTACTTTGTCTGAATAAAACTTTCATTTTAATGCCCCCTTTCCATTCATGTGTAGAACATTACCTTCCTTCAAATTTAGCATAGGTGTCTTCATTGGTTTTTACCCCATCAAATAGCATTTGAAATATTTTAAATTTCTGCATTGGAAGTCTCTTTCCTTATTGCGTAGATGTCTATGCATTTTAAACACAACATATTCCAATCATAGTGCGTAGCTTACTGCTTTATGCCTCCACCATTATTTATATGCTAAACACATTTTATTTTAAATTCTTTAAAACCTTAAACACCCAACCAAACTTTGTGCACCCAATGCTATATGCTTTAGTTTTTACTTAAAATACTTCCCACCCCTCTTTCTAAATCAGACTTATGCATTGGAAGTTTGGATTTAAATTTTTAAATGCCTCCAAGTGATTTGCGCAAGGCTCCACATTATGCTGTACACTGGGCTTTGGAAATTTCATAACATTCAAAGGACACCCCCCCCTCAAAGACATTGCAAAGGTATTCAAAATGTTATTCCTTTTGCTTAAATTATTTGTGCTTTGGCCTCATGCGTTCTATAAAACCATTATCATTCTTTGTCCGTGCATCCACTTTCACATGTTTCAAAATTGCATCCACACTCCAAATACAAATCATTATGTAAAATTTGTCATAAAGCATCAAAATAGCGGCCATCAAATTAACTTCACATTTCTGCAAACTGACCACATAACTGCAACTAGTCTCGAGAATGAGTTTTAAAAACTGACTGAACAACACTTAGCAAGCATGGAAACCGGAAAGCATATTTACCTCCAGCATATGAGAAATGACCATCAACTAGATTTTCTTGAAAATATCAGGGCAAAAAAAGATAACAAGACTCAAAGTGGGATATTTCACTCAATCTGTGACTTGAATTAATTAAATTCACACAAACCTTACCAGAAATGCCAATCGGAAAGAAACTAGATTAACTCATGAGGAGTCTTCACTTGGCAAGGTGATTCATTTGTTAATAATGAATATGCATGCAAAAGGTATTTTCTAGATTCAACCTTTTGTGCGAGGTGAAACTGATCAAACTTGGGCATTCCAGAAGACTGTGCAAGTGCAAATGTAGAAACATCATAAATCTCATTCGAATTGACTTTTGCAAGACTACTAAAACATAACCTGAGATTTCACCTCCGGTTCAGGTAATAAATTTACATGCAATGATAATGGTGCCACAATTGGTTCTTCAAAAAAAATTTAATACAATAATTTATCATTCCATGAAAATGACCATTCAACAAACTTCAATTCTGTCTAGCACTGGCAATCCGCACAAATTTCCTTCAAATTTTGAATTTGCAAACCCATCAAAAAGAACCTTCAAAATATGAACCTCTGGAACTTGATTCACCTTCACACATGGAACATGAATCATCAAGTAACTCATTGTGAAAATGAACTGATAAATCAACACTAATGTGCAAAGTCAACACCTTACAACTTTCTAAATTTAAAACTCAGTAAATATGCAGAAATTGGATCTGGAATCAAGTTGGCAAAGTGGTCAAGTGGATTGGCTAAGAGCTGAAACTATTCAGATAGGTACACTCTCATGTTTGCAACATAGGGGAAAAATCAATTATGTAGGGAATTCAACTGGATACAACTTGCAGAAGCTCAAAATAGGCTATTCAACATTTCTGGGCAAAACAAAGAAACAAGACAGTTTTGTAGGACCAACTTTAGGGAATCCAAAAACTTATCAAATAGACTTAAAATAGCTTGGTTTTTTAAATATAACTTCAATGATATGCCTTTAAAACATTTCCGAAGTGGAAACCTATGAAATACAAAAGGATGCAAGTTATTTAGATGTAAATTGGGCCTGTTACAGCAAAATACCACTTTAACAACAAATGCAGAATGGATAAGTGCTTAAAACAAGACATCACTAACTGACTCAAAACTTGAAACTAACAAACTGGGATGTCTTTATATGCCTAAAAAAGAGTGATGAACACCTGACATGTATGAAAAAATTCAGAATTCCATCAAGGAAAAAAGGCTCAAAAAGCACTTATAGGGGGTCAAAATGCAAAAGATTAACAAGGTACTCAAAAACCCTTGTTGCATTTTTGAGTCCCAAGAGTGCCTTGACCCATCAATACCAATCAAGTGTTCCAAGTACATGATCTATGTAAGTTAAAAGTAACATTTGGACATCTTGGCAAATAAAGAATGTGCCTCTATAATGCCAAGTACATCATCTAGATGCCTTATGTGATATTGTCAAGTCTTTCTATATATCAATATATCATTGAAGAACTATAGTTCCCACCCATAATTTACTTTTCAATATTGATGCAAAAATCTTTTGGATCCCTTTTCAGGTGTGCGTTGGTTATTTTCATGGTGATTATGTATATCTTATGATGATTTTACTGACCCCATACTTTCATGTGTATGGTGAGTGTGTATGTTTTACCCTTTTGTATGATGTGTCTGATGTGGTTGAGGGATGAAGTCATAGTCACCTTCTTGTGAGATCTACACAATGTATCGATACCGACCATTGTCTATTACATATATGTGTACATGTACATGCTCATTTTTTATGCAGATTGTAGGTATCAAGCATCAACTTCCCTGAATTGCCAAGATGAGTGTGCCCTATCGCAATATCTCAATGGTAAGAGAGGAGAGATAATAGACAGGTCCAAATCCCAACTTAAGCCATTTATTGTCCTGAAATTGTGGACAAGTATCTTATTTACTACCCTATGAATTTGTTAAGGTGATGTCATTCGTGAACCCTTTCTTGGTGCTTGATTATGGTATTTTGGGTTTAGTCAGTTCTTTCTTCATGTTGTCTGGTCATGTGGTTTGATGTGATTTTTGTGTTAAAATGATTAGATGATGTATAAAAATAATTATTTATTTAAATAATTAAATCTTATTAAAGATTGAAATATTAAATATGAGATTATTTAATTAATGAGATTTAATTAGATACATGTGTTAATTAAAAATGACTTAATTAAAAAGTTCAATTTTGGAAATAGAGGATTTAATCATTATTAAATCTAAAATTGAAATTTAAAAGCATAATTAATGAATCGATATTTAATTATCAATTGCATAATTATTAATAGGCTAAAAATATTAAATGTTAATTATATATTAATATGCAACTAAAGTTGCACATTCTATTTAATAAAATTTAAATTTAAATTAAATTTGAATGAACTTCTTTTAGTGGGGAATTGTTAATCAAATTAATTATTTTTACTCAATTTTGAGTGGAGTTCTCTTTTAAGTATTTGCATCAGCTTTGGAAACCCTAGGTTGAGTAGGTTTTCTTTATTGGGATTCTTTTGGCCTTTATTCTACACACAAGTTTATGGATTTTTGGTTCTAATTTTGGATTTAAGGAAATTGTGAAAAGCTTAGGATTTTCAAGATTTTGGATTGTTCATAGTGGCTTCTATCAACTGGTGGATTAAGGTTTTGAAGAATTCTCTCTCTAGTGAATTTTGGGATTAAAGAATTGGTTTTCAAAGATGGAATTCTGGGATTGAAATTTCATCCTCTTTTCTTCTCAACTTGTTCTTAGATTTGAGGTAGGGTTTTTGAACCTCTATATTTTCAATTGAAAAGCTTGTCTTTTTAATCCTTGGTTATTTTCTATGACAATCGATTGTCTTCTTCAAAATTGAGATTTTAATTATTAGATTTTGCTTGGGTAATTTTGTGGAAAATACATAATAAAGTTTTCTTCTTTAAAAGTCTTATTTTTGCATGTACAATTTCAGGATATGTTATAGGAAAAGCTATCCAGTGGTTTTGGTGATTTTAAGGACATTTGGGGTTTTAGAAAATTTCATGCACCGTTAGGTTTCTAATTTGGGTTTCCTCTAAATTATTGAATTTTTCATTTAAATATATATATATATATATATATATATATATATTTGATTAATTGCAAAAACAAATTTTGAAGGGAACCGAAACCCTTTACATACAGGTTACATTAAGATAAGATAAAAAAATACCCTAGACAAAATGCTACCAAAAACTAGCAGACACCTAGCACCACAAAATCAACAATGAGCACAACCAATAGAAAGACAAAAACCAAAAGGAAGAGGCATAAGGAACCAAGACTAGGCTAGGTCCCAAAGGGTACTCGCCACATCCTTTTTGAGATTAGACATGTTCTAAACAACCTCCTTGAGAACAAAGAATCTCCCGTAGAACAACAATCACCTTCTTTTTCATGCTTGCCCTAGTCCTTCTCCCATGACTTGAGCCTTGACCAGAAAAATCCCTAGTGTCAGAATCTAGGTAAAAAACATTTATCTCAGTGGAAGAGTTCTCCAGCTTCTCCACTAGGTTATTGAGACTCTGAACAAAATATTTGATGCTCTCATTACTGTTTTGGAGAATCTTATTTAGCATGTTCTCCTTCTCCACTCTGGTACACAAACTCTCCAATCTCTCCTCTAGCAATTAGGTGAACTTGTTCTCATGTTCCATGTTCTCAATCTCAGAGGAGAGGGCATGATACTTTAAATTAAGGCTCTTAATCTCATGGAAATTCTATCTGCTAAGCCAATAAGAGTACAAGGATATATATTTATCCATTTGAAGAAATCCCAAAGTAGGTTCCCTCTTATCTTGCATATCCTTTATAAACAACTGAACACTATCTTCATTTTGGTTCAGATTCTTACTGGAAGTTTTAGCTTCTTTGGAGTCCTTGGTCATCTTATTAGTTCCTTTTGAACAAATTGACATATCATGTTCAACATAGCTCGTATAGTCTATCAGGACAAAGACTTTCTCCTTTTTCATACTCTTCATATTTTCATTAAGCTCCATTGAAATAGTTCTTATGTCCTTCATAGAGACACCGGGCGTAGGCTTCTGTAGAGCTTGATTATTCCCGGTGAGGCTTTGATCATAATTCCCTAGATATTTTTAATACCCTGACCAACATCAACATTATAAGGCATATCAAAACTTGTTTTCTCTTCCATCTGCTCTTCCTCATCTTTCTCGTTATCATCCTCTTATGTGTCCATACCCTCCTCCTCCTCAATATTTTTGTTATCTAGAATATTAGAAGAACGCTCCTCATCACCTTCATCATATTTAGTTTCCATACCCTTATCATAGTTGGAGTCATGCTCCTCTAGGTTACATTTAGGTTTTTTGAGGGAAATAGGGGACAACGATTTCATGTTCTCACTTCCAGACTCCTCCATCTTCCTTTTTAGTTTTTTTTTTTTAAGTTCAACTGCCTTATGTATAGTTTTAAAACATTTATTCCGAAAGTACTCATAAATAAAATATATAAGCCCTCATGAAGCACAGGCTTGCTATATTTCTTCTTATGGTCCCTAATACTATGATTAAGGGAGCGCAACAGATAATCAGGAAATAAAACATACATTTTATGCCTGAAATGGTTTAACATAACAAAATGGTAACTGTGAGCCCTAGTATAATGACCATCTATAGTAATATACACCATAAGGGCAATGAGAACCTTCCCCTATATCAACTTGATGTGATCCACATCATAGAAGCTGGAAGAATTAACAAGTTTTTCCCTCTCAACATCTTCTTTGGGAAACATACTAACAACTCTTTCAAAAAATTTCCTATCCCTAAAGAAGTTCATACCTTTGTGTTAAATACCAGTAACTTCTGTGACAAGCTCTTCATTTAGGGAAATTTTCTTTCCGTAAAGCACCAGAGATTCTTCCTTCCACCCACCTACAAATTTCTTAGTAACATTAATATCAAAGACATGAATCCTTTCCAGAAACAAAAAGATACCTCATTTCTTAATATTTTTCTAAACTTTCAGTTTCTTCCTCCATTTCTCATAGCTAAGAGGTTCTTCAGGCTTTAACCCTCCTCCCATTTTGATAGTCTCAAACCACGTAAGAGAAATATGAGCTTGATTGAAGAATCTCTTAGAGAACACCACAAAAATAGCAACCCACAACAAGTGATGCCAATTAATTTCCTTAATTATTGTTCGAATAACTGAGAGGGGGGGTGAATTAGTTAGACTCATTTTCCTCACAATTATCCTACAGTCCCAAATTCCTCCAGATGTATATCAAAACAAATTTAAACATATAATTCAACTTTAGTCAATAGTGTTTACTGAAAGTCAATAAATTAATACCGTGATTACTGATCTAGGTCAATAAAATAAATCATAAAGTAAAATAATAATCCACAATCATTCATGCACATTGAAACATAGATTTTGACCATGGAAACCTTGCTAAGGGAAAAACCACCTGGGACCGGTAACCCAAAATATTTTCACTCTTTTCAAGTGAGCTTGGTGAAGAGCCAACCTTGTTAAAGGTTACAATGCACACTGTTAAATGTGACCTTGTTAGAGGATTTAAAACTAAAATTTCTCTCTTGACCATGCATTTACTATGGGATCAACAAGAAAACACTCAACATTCTCTTAATGTCATAATAAAGACTTTCATTGTCCTACTTAGTTAAGAGATTTATCTGTAACAATGGTTAAATTGATATAGTAATGATCTGATTCAAATACAACTCTATTTTGCATATTTTCAGATCTATGCTAAGTACATAATACCTCTGATCAATTTGTTCACTTTAGTTCATCTGATTCACCATAGTCTATTCTTCTCAGTAATGCTCTTTCCTCTATTTTCTCGGTGATGTCTGCATAAAAAAGCTCAGTTTTGTCTTTAACCAGTTTGACCAGTCATGCATAAACTTTGCATATGCACTTTAGCATCTGTGCTTGCATGTATATTCATAATTAATATTTTGTCTCTTATATAGACATCATGTCTCATTTAATTTTCATCCTTCATATTTTGTCACTTAATCTCTATTGTTGATTTTACCGTTTAAACCTTTCTCGGCAGTTGTGTTAAAAACACATTTCAATCTTTATCGTCTGATCTTCATTGAATTTTCATATTCATTTGATCAAAATAACAAAATTTATCTTTTACCTCGAAATCATCAATTTCAAGCTCAGCATTCTAGTCGGCCTCAGTTTGAATTAAATGCTCAGTCAATACCTTGTTGTGTTGGCGATCCCTAGCTCAATTATCATTGTGCTCGGTATACACTGTGTTTTACTTGGTGTTCACTACCTTTCAGTGTATATAGAAATCTTCATTTTCTGACCACATAAACTTTGATTGTTCCAAATCTTCCATACATAAAAAATGTTTTCCACCATAATAATACTCAAATAAGTTGACATTAATGACAATACATTAATTGATAATTTTTATCATCACATCTACAAATTGGTTGAATATCAACAAATGACTTCAAACAAACAATCAGTTGTAGTTCATCAATCTCTCCCTTTGGCATTGATGGCGACACAATATAAAATATGCAATAAAAATATGCCATACAAAAAATACCAAACTTTTGTTCTAAAACTGCAACAATTCTATAGCTCTCCCTAGCTTGAATATATAAATTGTTTCAGTATTAAAAACTCACCATTCAGACTCTCCCTGTATTTTTGAATTTTTTGTTCTTGAATCTCTCTGTAGATTAGATATGTCTTTCCCTTTATCTTTTCTCCCTTGGATGGATAGATGTTTCATTGATCATTTCTTTTTATATTTCATAAATTTCTCTCCCTTTGACAACAATGCCAAAAATAAATATACAGCTCTTCAGTAGCCAAATAGAATATCTTTGATGTTCGGTGCAGTAGATACCTTTTAGTGTACTAATATGTCTGTGTCAGTCTTGTTAGGGATTTTTCTTGTATGAATCACAGTGCTTGAAATGACTATTTTAACACTATGCCTTTTAATATTGATTCAGAGACAAGAAAAGCCTAATTTCTAAGGACTGGATAAGGTCCTTCTTCATTTTTGAGCTCCACATATACTTAGGCAGGTTTTGCCTCTTAAGATTGTTGTTTACACAGTATTTGTTGATGTGGACATTGATTTACTATGTATCTTTTGTTAAACCAACTTATGAATCACCTTGCAAATAACCAAGCATAACCAAATGCAAGATATAACCATACAAACCATAGTTGTAAGCATAACAAGAATCAATGATACAAGGATTTTCATCCTTCTTCCTTTTCTTTATAGGAGGGATAACCTAGTTGATTCTCTCTCCAAGGAATCACTAAAATGGACAGTGTCCTACTGACAGAGGTCCTTATGAGTTTAGTTTATCTGTTCTTAGTAACAAATTATTATGATTGATTTGGTTTTGATATATTGGAATAAATTAGACAAAGATAGATTATCAGACTACTTTCTAAACCAGTGCCTATCCTTTGGGCTATAGAGTCAAAATAAGCTAAGATCTCATAGAAACAAAATACAATAAACTGCCTTACAGCTCACATGCAATTAACATAAGTTGCCTTACAAATTACCCTTTCATCTCAAAACTATTGTATCAAATCCTTAAAAAAAGCAGTATGCTCCTTGAAACTACTTAAAAAACTTAGTTCTTTCCTTAAAAGAAACTTACAAGTAATCAAATAGTTACCTAATAACTAGAATGTTTCAGAATACCTTGTAAACTTCACATAGAATAGCACATACAAAGAATAAAGAGACAGCAATGGAGGAGAGTAAAATTGCACCGTATATTATTTATATGATCCATCTTTCCATACATTAAAGATTATACAACTTCCAAAAGATAGACAGAAACCAGAATATCTGAACTCTGTAATATATTATCTCCTTTCCAAAATGTTCCAACATCAAAGACACTTAACAATTACAACTCTTATGCTATATATAGGTTTTTGATCATCTTGGAATCCCTTAAGGATGCAAAAAGCTTCAGATGGTCAAAGCAAGCCTAACCCTAAAGTTAGAAGAGAGACAAAAGAGAGAGAGAGAAGAAGCGGTGAAAGGACTGAGTCAAAAAGGTATAAACAGATATTTCTTGTTCTTCTCCCGATCTGGCGACTGCAATCAGATTTGTAGATGGTAGCTGGTAGCATTTATGCTAAGTCCGGATATTTGTGCTTGCCTACTCACCTACATTCTCCTTTTGTAATAACTATCCCTCTTGTCTTTGAACAGTGCAGTGCCAAGTGTTCACCTTACTCATCGTCCAAAATTTCTTCTTCAACTACAAGCTTCTTTTTCTTTGGTGTAGTCATGACTTTCCAAGCCTTTACTTCATCATCTAATGGCCACTTGAAGTCCTAAGTACTCTGTACCTGCACCTTTTTCCTGTCCCATCGAGCATCAGTGATGTTCTTGACATCAAGTAGGAACTTGTTGATATCAGTCTCTGCTTTAAAGGCTTCATCGAATATCTTATTGAATCCCTCTATATCAACATCTGTTCCTAAAATAAAAGCCTCTTCATTAAGCATCTTGGTGTCAAATTCACTCTTCCAGGCATCTATAGCCTTCACTTGGTCATCATCTCCCCTTAGGGAGGGAACAAACTTATTGAAATCACTTGAAAAGAGGCTCAGTTTAACCTCTATCTAGTTCAATTTTCCTTTAAAGAATGAGAGAGCAATATTTACTCTTTTGATCTCATCTCCTACTTCATTTACTATCTTAGGAAAATATACTCTTATGGACTACAAAGATGACAACTTCTCAAAAAAAATTTCCCTAGCAGACCACTTTGTGAAGTAAGGGTTTAGAATAGCAAGGTACCCCATTACCTCAGTATGCAATACTGGAAATTTGTTGTATGTATTGACTACAACATCAATTTTGTCTTTTAGAATCTCAATTCTATGTTGTAGTATGCCTTTTAATTCCTTCAAAGCTATTGCATTTCCTTTTTCTTCATCCACCTTTTGTTCCACAGCCTCTTCTGACTTAGGATTATCTTCAATCTGCATTGGTGGTGGTTGTGCAGGCACATATACTACCTCAGGCTTTGCCTCCAATTCATCTATCAATGTTTTGATCAACTGATCCCTCTGGTATAGTTTTATGTGGCACATGTCTCTATCCTTAGATAGTGCACTTGTTTCTTCCAACATAGTAGTATACCTTTCAGACAATTGTTTTATCTTGTCCTCATTCAATTGAGCCCAGTGTGTCATAATTTGGGAGATTTTTAAGTCCCCTGTATTTTGTACAGACCACACCATCTGATTCCCCACCATATTTTCTTGAATATACACTAATTGGGGCTTCTAGTCTTTTGGGCTTAAGCTCCACATTGCAAAGGCCTGAGATTTAGGGCTATACCTAAATCCTTTTATCATTTCTCCTACCTGGACCTCACTTGCCATTTTAAGATCTGGCTTCTTTCTGATTTGATCTATAATGAATGCAGATGCTAAATCCCATCCTTCAGCCAATAATATCCCACTTCCTAGGACCATCTTCCTGGCATCCTCAGGTGAGATATCCTCATTCTCAGGATCATAATTTTGTAAGGCCACTAGGGCTTCATTTGTAATTGTTTCTTTTCCATCCACAGTTAATTGGGACCTTAGTTCCCCTGTTTTGTGCCACCTGAGGAAGTTCTTAAACTCCTCTATTTTTATAAAGTTGTCATCATCTAGGAATTTTTGCTGATGAAGCAATCTTTCATCAACACAGGCCCTGAGTGGTACCTCAACTTCATCTTCTAGGTCAGGTCATTGCTTCTTTCCTTCCGTGATTGATTTTCTCAGGTTATGATCATATAACCTAGTGCCAGGTACTAAGGCCTTAGCCTTATCCTTTTTCATACTTTTTCCTTCCACTGAAGGCTGCCCTAACTCCAATTTCTACCTCTTTGGAGCAGGTTCTTCTACATCATCTGGCTGTGTAGCAACTGTTAGATCTACAATATGTCCTTCTGCTCCCTACAACTGTGGGATCTCAACCATTTCTTCCTCTGAGGCTTGTTGTGGTGGAGGATTAATAGAAGGACGTGCATAATCACTGTCATCACCACTCTCATCTTCTGATTCTGAGTGCTCGGGTGACTGAGCACCTTTTTTTATCCAGGACTATATCCAATTGCTATACAAGCACATAGTAGTTGTCTATCATGGCCTTAATCTTATCAAAATATGGGAGATCAGGGTAAAAACCCCCAAAAGACAACCCATTTCTTTTTATTTGTGTCTGCAGCTTTAGCAACTCCTGGATTCTCAGTCTTCTCATATGAATGTCATCTTCATCCAAGATGTTTCTTTTTGAATCTTCTTCTATGCATTCACAATGAACATTGGTATTAGGGATAGTAGGAGTATATAGTTTCCTAACCCCTGCCATGAAGCCCTCTGGGTCAATGTACCTATAAGGGGCTGCCCGCATTCTATACTTCTCCAACCACTGACCCACTTCATCTATGACATTCTTGCCAATTTCAAAGTTGGAAATCTTAAATTGCCTAGGGGTTATAGTCCACTTTTTGTGTGGTGCAAAGTGCTCATTATCTGTTAGCATCAGCTGCCAAATGAATTCCATAGCAGCTACTCTTACAAGCACATGATATGGTAACAAATGAGGTGGATGAATACACCCATATAATCTGATAATGGTGAAATTCTCCTCCAAGAAGAAATCACCCCAGTTATGATTTACAGGCCAATTATCCAAATACTCACAGGGCCTGAGCAATTGTATGATCTTTAATGGGACTCTAGTCCTGCTTTTCCCCAAACTCTGCACAATTGGATACACAATCCAATTTTGAAAAGCACAGTAGTCACACTCCCTGGAAGTATAATTCCAAACCCTAACCCAAAACTGGATAGGATTTGGTGTTGTCTGATAGAATCTTTGAGGAGACAAGTTATGCACATCCATGATCACAAAATTGAAGTATAAGAGAAGGTGCATTAGGACTGAATAATGCAAAAATTTAGGCTCCTTCTCCTTGGGGTTCTTTAATCTCTTCTGGGTTGCAACAAAACCCTCATGCATTTCCTCAATTATATGTTGTATGTAATCATAGCTGGTGCTTGAAGGCACCTCTTGCAGGTCTAGTACCATCATTAAGATGCTAGCATTGATTCTCTCTGCATCTCCATCTATCCCTAGCACTCTACATAGGGCATAAGCGTTATACTTAATTTAGAAGTGTAGATCCTTATAATAATATGGATACGGCTCAACCATAGGACCTGTTAGGGATTTTTCTTGTATGAACCACAATGCTTGAAATGTCTAAATGAATCTTGTACCTTTTACTCCTGATTCAGAGACAAGAAAAGCCTAATTGCTAAGGACTGGATAAGGTCCTTCTTCATTTTTGAGTTCCACAACTACTCAGGCAGGTTTTACCTTTTCAAGATGGC
>MU226322.1:261768-275444 GCA_018584345.1 Thuja plicata
CTCCTTGAAACTACTTACAAAACTTAGTTCTTTCCTTAAAAGAAACTTGCAAGTAATCAAATAGTTACCTAATAACTAGAATGTTTCAGAATACCTTGTAAACTTAACATAGAAGAGCACATACAAAAAAAAAGAGATAGCAATGGAGGAGAGTAAAATTGCACCATATATTATTTATATGATCCAGCTTTATATACATGAAAGATTATACAACTTCCAAAAGATAGATAGATACCAGAATATCTAAACTCTGTAATATATTATCTCCTTTCCAAAATGTTCCAACATCAAAGACACTTAACAATTACAACTCTTATGCTATATATAGGTTTTTGACCATCTTGGAATCTCTTAAGGATGCAACAAGCTTCAGATGGTCAAAGAAAACCTAACCCTAAAGTTACAAGAGAGACAAAAGAGAGAGAGAGAGAAGAAGCGGTGAAAGGACTGAGTCAAAAAGGTATAAACAAATATTTCTTGTTCTTCTCCCGATCTGGCGACTGCAATCAGATTTGTAGATGGTAGCTGGTAGCATTTATGCTGAGTCCAGATAGTTGTGCTCACCTAATCACCTACATTCTCCTTTTGTAATAACTGTCCCTCTTGTCTTTGAACAGTGCAGTGCCAAGTGTTCACCTTACTCATCATCCAAAATTTCTTCTTCAACTACAGTCTTCTTATTCTTTGGTGTAGTAATGACTTCCCAAGCCTTTACTTCATCATCTGATGGCCACTTGAAGTCCTAAGTACTCTGTACCTGCACCTTTTGCCTGTCCCATCGAGCATCAGTGATGTTCTTGACATCAAGTAGGAACTTGTTGATATCAGTCTCTGCTTTAAAGGCTTCATCCAATATCTTATTGAATCCCTCTATATCAACCTCTATTCCTAAAATAAAATCCTCTTCATTAGGCATCTTGGTGTCAAACTCACTCTTCTAGGCATCTATAGCCTTCACTTGGTCATCATCTCCCCTTAGGGAGGGAACAAACTTATTGAAATCACTTGAAAAGAGGCTCAGTTTAACCTCTATCTAGTTCAATTTTCCTTTAAAGAATGAGAGAGCAATATTTACTCTTTTAATCTCATCTCCTACTTCATTTACTATCTCAAGAAAATCTACTCTTATGGACTGCAAATATGAAAACTTCTCAAACAAATTTTCCGTAGTAGACCACTTTGTGAAGTAAGGGTTTAGAATAGCAAGGTACCCCATTACCTCAGTATGCAATACTGGAAATTTGTTGTATGTATTGACTACAACATCAGTTTTGTCTTTTAGAATCTCAATTCTATGTTGTAGTATGCCTTTCAATTCCTTCAAAGCTATTGCATTTCCTTTTTCTTCATCCACCTTTTGTTCCACAGCCTTTTTTGAATTGGGCTTATCTTCAATCTGCATTGGTGGTGGTTGTGCAGGCACATATACTACCTCAGGCTTTGCCTCCAATTCATCTGTCAATGTTTTGATCAACTGATCCCTCTGGTATAGTTTTATGTGGCACATGTCTCTGTCCTTAGACAGTGCACTTGTTTCTTCCAACAGAGTAGTATACCTTTCAAACAATTGTTTTGTCTTGTCCTTATTCAATTGAGCCTAGTGTGTCATAATTTGGGAGATTTCTAAGTCCCCTGTATTTTGTACAGACCACACCATCTGATTCCCCACCATATTTTCTTGAATATTCACTAATTGGGGCTTCTGGTCTTTTGGGCTTAAGCTCCACATTGCAAAGGCCTGAGATTTTGGGCTATACCCAAATCCTTTTATCATTTCTCCTACCTGGACCTCACTTGCCATTTTAAGATCTGGCTACTTTCTGATTTGATCTATAATGAATGCAGATGCTAAATCCCATCCTTCAGCCAATAATATCCCACTTCCTAGCACCATCTTCCTAGCATCCTTAGGTGAGATATCCTCATTCTCAGGATCATAATTTTGTAAGGCCACTAGGGCTTCATTTTTAATTATTTCTTTTCCATCCACAGTTAATTGGGACCTTAGTTGCTCTATTTTGTGCCACCTGAGGAAGTCCTTAAACTCCTCTATTTTTATAAAGCTGTCGTCATCTAGGAATTTTTTCTAATGAAGCAATCTTTCATCAACACAGGCCCTGAGTGGTACCTCAACTTCATCTTCTAGGTCAGGTCATTGCTTCTTGCCTTCCCTGATTGCTTTTCTCAGGTTATGATCATATAACCTAGTGCCAGGTACTAAGGGCTGAGCCTTATCCTTTTTCTTACTTTGTCCTTCCACTAAAGGCTGCCCTAACTCCAATTTCTACCTCTTTGCAGTAGGTTCTTCTACATCATCTGGCTGTGTAGCAACTGTTAGATCTACAATATGTCCTTCTTCTCCCTGCAAATGTGGGATCTCAGCCATTTCTTGCTCTGAGGCTTGTTGTGGTGGAGGATTTACAGGAGGACGTGCATAATCACTGTCATCACCACTCTCATTTTTTGATTCTGAGTGCTCGGGTGACTGAGTACCTTTTTTATCCAGGACTATATCCAATTGCTCTACAAGCACATAGTAGTTGTCTATCATGGCCTTAATCTTATCAAAATATGGGAGATCAGGGTAAAAACCCCCAAAAGACAACCCATTTCTTTTTATTTGTGTCTGCAGCTTTAGCAACTCTTGGATTCTCAGTCTTCTCATATGAATGTCATCTTCATCCAAGATGTTTCTTGTTGAATATTCTTCTATACATTCACAATGAACATTGGCATTAGGGATAGTAGGAGTATATAGTTTCCTAACCCCTGCCATGAAGCCCTCTGGGTCAATGTACCTATAAGGGGTTGCCCCCATTTTGTACTTCTCCAACCACTGACCCACTTCATCTATGGCATTCTTGCTAATTGTAAAGTTGGAAATCTTAAATTGCCTAGGGGTTATAGTCCCCCTTTTGTGCAGTGCAAAGTGCTCATTATCTGTTAGCATCAGTTGCCAAATGAATTCCATAGCAGCTACTCTTACAGGCACATGATATGGTAACAAATGAGGTGGATGAATACACCCATATACTTTGATAATGGTGAAATTCTCCTCCAAGGAGAAATCACCCCAGTTTTGATTTCCAAGCCAATTATCCGAATACTCATAGGGCCTGAGCAATTGTATGATCTTTATTGGGACTCTAGTCCTGCTTGTCCCCAAACTCTACACAATTGGATACACAATCCAATTTTGGAAAGCATAGTAGTCACACTCCCTGGAAGTATAATTCCAAACCCTGACCCAAAACTGGATAGGATTTGGTGTTGTCTGATAGAATCTCTGAGGAGACAAGTTATGCACATCCATGATCACAAAATTGAAGTATAAAAGAAGGTGCATTAGGACTGAATAATGCAAAAATTTAGGCTCCTTCTCCTTGGGGTTCTTTAATCTCTTCTGGGTTGTAACAAAACCCTCATGCATTTTGTCAATTATATGTTGTATGTAATTATAGCTGGTGCTTGAATGCACCTCTTGCAGGTCTAGTACCATCATTAAGATGCCAGCATTGATTCTCTCTGCATCTCCATCTATCCCTAGCACTCTACATAGGGCATAAGCGTTATACTTAATGTAGAAGTGTAGATCCTTATAATAATATGGATACAGCTCAACCATAGGACCTAAGTAATTTTTTAATTCTTTTAACGTATGCTTCTGCAATAAGACTTTTGCAATACCAGGCTTGGAACTATACCTCTTCTCCTGCTTTGTCATGTCAATTTTAGTAGACATGGTGCTTAATAAGCCAAAGGCTTGCATGAATGAGTTCCTATTTAAAATTAGCAGGGCAGTGCCATCATCCCTTTTGATGGTCTTTGTCAGGGCATCATAGTGATTTTCTAGGTCTAGAAATAGGTCTCCATCTAAGAAAACATCAGGAACAAGCAACCTAGAAAGACCACATGTCCAAGGGTTTGATACTAGGATGGGCTTATCAGAATTTTTATAGAAGTAATTGAAAAGGGAGAAACCTGTTGTGCCCGGGGTCACAGCATCTCTAATGTTCTTGTACTCATCTAGGAGAACATTAGCATCGGCCTTCTTATTCTGCGTTGAACCTGGCAGGAGACAGAGAAACTCATCAGAGAAACTTGCTTTTCCTTTCTGTTCCTCTCCACTCCCTCCACTTGTTGAAGCAACACTCATAGCTCTGCTCATCTTTGCAACACCCTGAATCTCTTTTTCCTTATCGATATTGAAACAAATCTATCTCAAATATCAATTGTTTGTTCTATGCACAATCTCCTACAATTTAGAACTCTCTGATCAACTTTGGATACACTGCAAACTGAGCAAAATATCACTCTTCTAAAAATTAGCAACTTGGGCTCTGAAGAATGAAAGCACGGTGAATGAGAATGAATGCACTATCAACTCCTTATAGCCATCATTCAGAGTACACAGCTCATAATTTGGAAACATCAGTTCTGTCATTAATTTGGCATACTTTGAACTCGAATACAAAAACCTAGTCGTAGTCCCTGAGCTTGATAGAAAATCAAATTTTCAAAAATGAATCCTCAGAACAATCATATAACGTTTAAGAGAGCTGACATGTCACATTCTGATTCATTATCTATCTTACATCTCAGCTACTCTTTTTGTACAGTAATCAAAATGCAAGCCTGTGATTGGTTGCCAGGAGATTTACTCTGTCACATGAAAAAACTACCACCATTTCTTAGATCTTGTAATCAGGCGACTGCGCGACTGCATTAAGTCTCTTTGTCGTGGGCCTCTGTTATTAACCATGGTTCCATCTCAAGACTTGGTGACAATGTGCTTTCTTAACTTTGGCTGACCCAAGTGATTATCTCACGATAACGCAACATAACTAAAATCATAGTCGTGCACGGTTAACAGTAACTCACCATTCTTTTTGAGACCTCGTGACTAACTATTACCATTAACCTTTGCGGTTATCTCCCTATTAGGTCTTGTGTGTACAACATACATCAATTTACCAATCATAGATCTATACAAAGTCTTATTTACCTCAGGTGTTTTGTCTTCTTTTGTCAATTTGCATCCTGTCACCATAGGTGTTTTGACTAGTTTTGATTCTTCCATTTTGAATGCCTTTAGTACTTCCTTGATGTATTTTTCTTGAGTAATGCAGATACATGCAGTTTGTTGTAAAATTTTCAATCCAAGAAAAAACTTGATCTCACCAAACATTAACATTTCAAATTCTTTCCTTATTTCATCAGAAAATGAATTGCATAGGTTATCATTACCTGCAAATATAATATCAGCAATAAGGGTCTTATCATCATTTCCTCCTTTTAAATACAAATTTCTATTGTCACTTTTTCTAATAAATCCAATACTTATAAGATAAGAGTGTAATCTTTCATACCATGCTCCCGATGCTCTTTCTAGTCCATATAAGGCTTTGTGTAACTTACATACCATGTTTGTCTGATCAAGATCAACAAATCCTTCTAGTTGTTCAATGTATACCTCTTCTTCCAGTATTCCATTAAAAAATGTTGACTTAACATCCATCTGATATACTTTGACTCCTTTATATGCAGCATATGCAAGTAGTATTCTTACTCCTTCAAGTCTAGCAACAGGTGCAAAAGTTTCTCCATAATCAATTCCTTCTTCTTGTGGATACCCTTTGCAAACTAGTCTAGCTTTAATTATGGTTACATCACCATTCTCATTCAATTTGTTTATGAATATCCATTTGGTGCCAATGATGTTTTTATCACTCGGTCTTGGTACTAATGTTCATGTCTTATTTTTTTGTATCTTCTCAATTTCCTCATTCATGGAATTAATCCATTCTTCATTTTCTAACGCATCTCTAACATTATTAGGCTCAAATTCACAAATTAAACAAATGCTATCTCTTAACTTACTTCTTTTCATCATGCCTTCTCTTTTATCTCCAATAATTTGATTCTAAGGATGATGTCTTCTCACATATCTAGCAAGTTTAGGTTCAATTCTTTCTTCTTCATTGTCTTCCCCAGTAGGTTTATTGTGTTCTTGTTCATGATCTTTAGTTTTGGTATTTTCCTGATGCTCAGTCTATACTACCTATTGCCTGGTGACATTACCCTATTGCATAGTCACGTTAGGCATCTGTGTCTATATAGTATCAGACTCTTCCATGTAGACAAATCTATTATAGTCTTTCGGTTCTTTCATGTTTTCCTCATCATTGTGCTCGAAAAATTCATCAACTTTTACATTTTCACTTTCAATGATTTTGTTAGATGGCTTGTTCAAACATTTGTAAGCTTTACTCTTAGTAGAATATCCAATAAATATTCCTTCATCATTTTTTGAATAAAATTTACCATTTTGATCATCTTTCAAAATATGGCAACGACTACCAAATATTCTATAATAGCTCACATTAGGTGTATAACCATTTAGGTGTATAACCATACCATAGCTCATAAGGTGTTTTGTTTGAATCTTTCTTCAGTTGTACTTGGTTCAGTGTGTAAACAATTGTGCTTACTTCTTCTCTCCAATATGTTCATGCAACATTCTTTTCAATCATCAGTGTTCTAGCACAATCAACAATTGATCTATTTTTCTTTTAGCAATATCGTTCTGCTATGGTGGCCTCGGTGGAGAAACCTATCTTATGATTCCACACTCATTACAAAAGTTAGTGACCTCATCAGATATAAATTCACCTCCTCTATTAGATCTCAAACACTTCATATCTCTATCAGTTTCTTTTTCCACTTTAGCTTTATACCATTTAAACATTTTAAATGCTTCATATTTTTCTTTTAGGAACATGACAGTCATCATTCCAGAGTAGTCATCAACAAATAAAATAAAGTATATATCCCCATAATAGCTTTGTGTTCTCATTGGTCCACATAGGTCTGTATGAACTAACTCTAAAATATCATTAGATGAAAAATTCTTTCTCTTCAAACTAGATTTTGACATCTTTCCCATTTGATAATTTTTGCACATTACATGGTCTAGTTTAGATAAGCTTGGTAAGCCTCTAACTTTTCTTTTCCTACTAATATTAACCATGTTGTCAAAATTTACTTGACAAATTATTTTTTTCCATAACCATATATCTTCATTCTTTTCCAATAAGCAAGTAGTTTCAGCAGTGTCAAGGTAGAATAGGTTACCTTTAGATTGTTCACCAGTGCCGATCATTTTTCTTGTTTCGTCATAGATTATAGATTTTCTATTTTCAAATGCAACTCGGTGACCTATGTTATTCAACTATGAAACACTCAATAGATTGTAATTTAGTCCTTTTACCCAATATTCATTTTCACATTTGATTTTATTGTTCAGCATAATAGCACCTTTTCCTTTTACTTTACAAGGTGTATCATTTCCCATTCTCACTAATCCACCATCATAATGTTCAAGAAATTCAAATTTTCCTATATCTCCAGTCATGTGATGTGTATAGTCACTATCAATAACCCAAATTTCATGTTTACTAAATTTAGAAATAAGTGTTGTTTCTACATACCTTTTGTAATACCCCTCTAACCCTAATACAATTTTTGTGACTTTTGAATGAAGTAATATCTTTAGATGTTTCCTTATAGCTTAATACTTGTTTTCCTATAAGTTGTTTATAATAATTTTGTCAACTTGTACCTGAGAATTCTAATATCAGACATATTGTCTGAAGGTATCATTTATGTATGTGTTGTCTCCATGTATGTATACAAGACCTTCAATACCTTTATGAACACAGTGAGGATGTTATGTGCTGGATGGATATAGATATATTCTTCTATTAAAGTTACTGTCGATGAATCTCGTATGTCACTTAATGATTTAGGATATTTATTATGATTATGGTGATTTATTATTACTATTGATTATTGACTAACCCAATGCTCAGATTCTAATCCTCATTATGATAATGTTACATTCTATATGTGCATGTGTGTGTGCATGTATATATACATGATTATTTTTCATGATTCAGGATGAAGTCGTAGTTACTCCCATGGATGAGGTCCACATGATGTATCAATCCCAATCATTTGTCTACAATATCTTCTTTTATATGTACATCAATGCACGTGTATTTCTTCTATGTGATGCAGGCTTGCAAGTATAGGGCATCAACTTTACTTGGCTTCACAGGTCTAAGCGTGCACCAAAATCCTCAATTTTTGTTGTTACGGAGACAGTACTAGGTCCCGCAAGACTAAGCCTAGCCCTGATCCCTGCTCCTGGGTTGGGTCTTTTTTCATTTGTCCTTTGATTATGGATTGATGTCTGATTTTGGTTGCTTGGATTTTATTCATTGTGGATATTCATTATAGTCCCTAGGACTAGGTGAATATTGTTTTGTGGTTGGACTATCGGTTAATAATAATTTGATGGTATTATGGAATTAAATATGTGGTAATAAGCCTTTTCTAAGTGTATTCATTAATGCATGATTATAATAATAATATTTGCATGGATATATATACACATAGGCATATGGGTGCACACATATGCATATGTCTATATATATGGCTATATAAATATGCTTATATAAATGTTTTAATATATGTGTGTGTATTTATGTATTTATTTATTTATGTGCCTTTTTATTGTTAAGTAAGGAATTAATTATTATGTGAAATTATATTATTCCTTTAAAAGGAGAAAGTAACTAATATTTATCTAAGGTGAAAGCTAGAATAAAATAAAAATAATTTACCTTAAGCATGAAATTAAAACATAAGTAACAAATGTGGTAGTTTAATTAAGGCATTCTCGGGAAAAATATCTACACATTAATCTATCTAAAAACTATTAAAGTTCAATCTAATAACCAGAAAATAGTTGTGGATGGTTACATTAGTTGAAACTTCCCGTGCAACCAATCCTACAAAATATTTATGGAAGGAGATGTAGAGATTAGAGGGGGAGGAAGAGAACGGGAAATTATTTACAGAGAACTGTAGAGCTCAAACTATCAGAAAGATTAGGGGAAGCTTTTGGAGGATATCTCATGGATTGGAAGGCTTGAGGAGAATAGGCTTGGCTGGAGTGGAATCGGAAGCAACTCAGAGGTATCTCTGCAGGACTCTAGGTAGGATCTACCTGGAGAAGAGAATCCTATTCATGTGGCTGCTATGCTTTGATGTGGTTGTTTTACTGTTTACTATGTGTGTGTGACCAATGGAAATATTTTGTATTCTATTGTCTGGTATGAATTAAATCATGAATTTATACCTTATGAAGAAAAATGTTTATGAACTATTGTTTATCTATTCCTCTAAATGGATTGTCACCTTAGAATGCATTGGCCTCTAGATAGATCCTCTTTCTGTTTACAATTATGCAGACTTCTGTCTTGAGTATAATCATGTCTCTTGGTGGTCACCTCTTTTGCATCTTGCACCTAGGGGCAGGAACTAAAAAGATTTACCATGAAGGTAGCATGGGTTTGAGGAATGTTTCGGAAAGAGAACTGAGATATCTCAACTAGGTATCTCTCTATTTTTACTTTCCAGGCCTCCATCTTATCCAGTTCTACCCAGAAGGTCCAATCTAGAGGTTGCTATCTGGAGTGCACACAGTTCTGACCACCTGCGTAGGATATGTGACCACCTACACATAAATCACCACCTACATAGGTTGTACCACCTACATAGATTAGGTCACCACCTACGCAGCTTAGGGTTCCACCTATGCAGGACTCTTCCAGTTTGATTTTTAGGGTTTCTAGAAGGGCTTAGAGTTTCGTTCTGACCTGGGGTTGGCCCTAGAGGTTTTTCAACTTGAAGAATACTTGATTTTCATGTTTTATTATGTTTATGATCATTTAGAAACTTATCATAAGTTTTGGATATTTTGGGAACCCTGATTAGGGTTAGGGTGGTCTCTATCCGATTTTAGCCTTAGGGCGAAACATAAAATGTAACATTTAAGTATAAGCTACATAATTTTAATTCCTTATAATTTAAGTTACATTTTATGTAATACCTTCCAGGATATTTGAGAGTGGTTTCAGCCTCCTAGGAGTTCAAATAAAGATTCTAGATTTTGTAGGTTTTAGGAAATTTTAGACTTAGCCAAATTTCAGGAATTAACATGTTTTCTACAGTGTGATCATGTTATGATGTTTTGTGGTTTGAGTTGGTAACAAAAGGAACTGGTTATATGGTTGTGTATAATACTTGATTATTGGTGCATTTTGATGTCTTTTTATGTGTTATCTATCTGCTTGAATGCTAGATTAGGGTTTAAGAATCTCTGATGGATTAGGGACAATCAATGATCTCCCAAACCCAATCCAATGATGTTAAGATGTTATGATTTGTGTTGGGTTTAATTACTTGATGTAATTATGTGTTGTAAATCCCTTGTGATGCATTTGATGCAATGTGGTTGTGTTTTATCTATCTATGTACTTGATTGTGGTTTAGGTTTGTCCAAAGGATTTAGGACAACTAGTACTTTCCTAAACCCAATTATTTGATGTTGTGACATTTTTATGGCTTCTTTTTTATTATTATGTATTCCTTATCTTCTTTTGAGACTTTTTTTGTTAGGGAACCTAAGAGCACTAGGTGAGTGGCTCATAGTGCAAGGCCGGGGCCCTAAGTGGCTAGTACCAGGGTAACCCACTGGTGATTTGTTTAATTAAGTGAAAACATTAATAAACTTATGGGAATGGAACTACACATTAACTAAGATAATCCTCACCCATTCTGGTAGTGCTATTAAAGGCTACGGATGGGAGTGGGAGAAGGTGCTATTGCGATAGCACAATCAGACAGTCTCATCCCTACGAGAGATGTTTGGTTTCGCATGTGCCTACTTGGGGGCCAGGGCCCAGAGTGGCTGACCAGGGTAACCCAAAAGGTGAGGGCTATGCAATGACACTCACCTAGCATGTGTCTTAGAGTTCCTACCAATGTTCTTTATGTCCTTGTGATCTTTTTGTGTTTTAGTTGTGTGATGTTTTGGGAAGGGCTATCATCACCTTAGGAGTATCCTAGTTGTTACCTTCTTGCGTTGACCTTGGTCTCTGTCTCCTAGCATGGGGGAGTGGACTCTTTTTGGATCCACATGGTTGGGTGGTTAATATTTATTATATCAAGGTAATGTTCATGGTCAGATGGATGTTCTTGGCTCCTGTTCCTTCTGGATTATTAGTTTTGAAGACTTCTTATTGTATATGTAAAGATGTGTTTATGCATGTGCATTCTTGTAAAAGAAATCTCTTGTAAATCATTGGATCTGATGATATGATGTATATCAATGTAATTCAAAGAAATGTATAAGAGAATGGGTAGATCTAGGAAAAAGGAAATGGAAAATATTATATGTTATCAATATGAAAAGATAATTGTTTAGGGTATTTATTCACTTATCTTTTATTACTTTTGGTATCCCAGAAATGATCTTAGAAATAATGTATTTATGAATGAATGTGATATCTCTTGATGTATGGTTGTGGAAAACTATTATGAGTTAATAAATCTATGAATAAATAGCTATAGAATTTAATATTGGATTATGGTTACTATGTTTCACAAATGCGTAGGAAATAATAAATTATATAGGGAATTGCATATCCATCGAATGTTTATCTTTCACCTGAATGCTTAATGAATAGTATAAATAATGGCATAAGTTTAGTAAAGGAAAACTCACATGGATGCATGTTAAAATATTAGGACTGATGGTAAGATTATACATGTAACTTAATGTTAAGAGTAAAGGAATGAATTGCAAACTTATTTAATCAATCAATACCTTAATGGGTAAATGAATAGATTAGATTATGTTTCTTTAATAGTGGTGTTAGGGAACCTATGAGGACTTAGATTAATTATAATATTTCATAAAAAGAAAAAATATTCACATCTCTTAGTAGTTAGTTGGCTTGTCCTCTTGGGTTCTCTTGCGGGGCGTGACATCTTGGTATCAAAGCCCTAAGTTTCCACATTGGGAACTCTGGGACTCATAGCTCACTTATGCATAACATTGAATATTTAATATATGTCTCCCTTGTTTTCATTTATATGCCAGCAAAATTTGAATATTTTGTTTCTTGTATTTATGATACATTGTCTTATAAAGCTAAACTGATTCCTCTATGATTGAGTTATATTATAACTTATGATTTGCATTCTGAGATTAATGATGTGTTAAAAGGATGCTTTCTATAAATAGAATGTTAAGGAATTTCTTAGACTTGTGTGCGTCATCGTCTTGTTGATAAATAACATTGTTATCTCTAGGAAAACCTAAAGTAAAAAGGATACTTGATGTTTTAATTGCTGTGGTAGGTAATATTATCTCTTGACCCTACCTATAATATATTTTATTGGAAATGTTGTGCACTTTATCTTCTTATAAATGCCCAATTGACTTCCTTCTTAGAAATGAATTTCCTTTGCACCTTTAATGTGAAGAAAGAAATGATTGTGGTAGTACTTGATTTTATTCTTATAGGACTGGAATGGTAATAATTAAATTTCATGGCTAATAATTTGTACCTAGGAAAGATGTAAAAAAAATTGGTGTCGTGTCTTGGTTTAAAATTTGAAGATGAATTTTTCTCTTATTGTTGGCATAAGATGAAAGAGAGAGGTGGCATAGATCATTGTGTGAATGGAGGAACTAGGACATAGGAGTGAATAAGGTTGTAATAGATAGTTTTCTATATAATAACAGTTTGAATGATCTCTCTCTTTCCCCTCTCTTGTGACTTCTTGAAGTAGTAACTTGAAAGGTAAGAAATAAATAATTTATTTCCATGTGTATTTCTCTCTATCTCTCTCTTCCCTCTTAAGAAATAAGTTTTGAAGGACTAACATTGTTTAGAAAATGCAATAATATATCAGGAAATTTTGTAAATTCTTAATTAAGAAACCCTTGGGTGAAGGACTTATGTCCCCAAGATTTTATCATAGGATATAATTCACATTTTCATTTTGGAAGAAGAAATTGTATCCATGTTTTGGTAAGAAGCTATATTATTCATGCATGCCATGTTAATTTGCATAGTAAATGAGTTAAGCTAATAATCAAGAAAGTCTAAGGAAGAGTACGTACGACAATGGGCTATCTATTCTAACGATGAAATTTGTTTTAAATCTCTTTCTAGATTCCTAGTGAGTGCTTAGGATCCTAGATGAGTTATATGGAACCAAATTCAAGTTTTATATACATTGTGATCAACACCTTAGTAGTAGTTAACAACACTAAGTGGTTGATTGACTATGAATAAGAAGTTACTGTGGAAAATAAATGCTATAAGAATATTGTTAGGTATGTTACTCAATTTCTACTTGGATACAGGATTTTCTCAAAAGATTAAAGGGTATAAGGGTAATGTTACAAATAGGTAAAGGGTAGAAATTAAATTTATGTACATTAGTTAATGTTACTTATTTAATTGTTGTGGTTATGAAGATAGTAGTAGGAATCATGTGCTTTTTCCTCTCTTGATGGATCTATAATCATTATGAAATAGGGAACTTGAAAGAACTCTTGTGCATTATTGTTTGACATTAATTAAATGCTATATGGAAATTGCTTGACCTGAAAATTTGGGGAAATTGATTAGATCTCCTCTAGGGGTGTGAATGCGTTTTGGAAATCAAACCCTACAATTATTATGAAAGATGACTTAGAAAATATGCATTGTAAATGTGTATGTGACCTAAGTATTGAAAGTATATTTACA
>MU226322.1:280176-292864 GCA_018584345.1 Thuja plicata
ATATTATATGTTATCAATATGAAAAGATAATTGTTTAGGGTATTTATTCACCTATCTTTTATTACTTTTGGTATCCAAGAAATGATCTTAGACTTAGTATGAAATAATGTATTTATGAATGAATGTGATATCTCTTGATGGATGGTTGTGGAAAACTATTATGAGTTAATGAATCTAAGAATAAATAGCTATAGAATTTAATATTGGATTATGGTTACTATGTTTCACAAATGCGTAGGAAATAATAAATTATATAGGGCATTGCATATCCATCAAATGTTTATCTTTCACCTGAATGCTTAATGAAAAGTCTAAATAATGACATAAGTTTAGTAAAGGAAAACTCACATGGATGCATGTTAAAATATTAGGACTATTGGTAAGATTATACATGTAACTTAATGTTAAGAGTAAAGGAATGAATTGCAAACTTATTTAATCAATCAATACCTTAATGGGTAAATGAATAGATTAGATTATGTTTCTTTAATAGCGGTGTTAGGGAACCTGTGAGGACTTAGATTAATTATAATATTTCATAAAAAAAAAAATATTCACATCTCATAGTAGTTAGTTGGCTTGTCCTCTTGGGTTCTCTGGTAGGGTGTGACACCTTTCATCTTCATTTGAATCATCCTTCAAAGCTACAAATATTGTCTCAATATATTCATCACTGTCAGATCCACTTTCATTATCTTTATCTTCAGCAATGTAAAAAACTTTCTTACCTTTATCCTTGTAATCTCGGTTATCTCTTTTGTCATACTGTCGGTTGCTTCTATAGTCTTGGTCATCCTTTTTGTCATTAGATCTATCATTTCTTTCATAATTCTTTCTGTTAGGGAATCTTGTAGAAAAATGGCCAATCTCTTTACAGTTAAAACATATCAAAGGTAGTTTACCTTTATATCTTTTTTTACCTTTTTGCAATCTTCTAACCATTAGAGCTTAAAGTTTATCAAGTTCCTTGTAATCACTATCACTGTCATTGTTATTTCTTATTATGTGTTTGCTACTAGATTTACCAATTTTCAAAGTAGACATAAATGCGGATTCCATAATGACACAATACTATTATCAAAGTTATTCAGCTCAAAAGAAATCAATCTTCCAACAAGACTATCAACGGTAATGTTATTTTCAGGTGCTGCTCTCATTTCATATATTGCAGAGACTCTTATAGAATGAATAGGACATAGAGTTTTAAGAATCTTACTCATAATAATGTCTTCATCAATGGTTCCACCAGATCCTCGAATATCATTCACAACTTCCTTAAGTCAGGTACTATACTATGTTATGTTCTCTCCTTCCTTCATTCTCATATCATCAAACTTTCCTCGAAGACTTGTAGCTTTAGCTCTCAGTACATTTGCATATCCTCCATAAACTAGTGAAAGCTGATCCCACATTTGCATGGCAGTTGTACATGTCTTGATGTCCTCAAATTCTACATCAGTAAGCGAAGAAGCAATCTCCACCATTATAAGGTTATGTTCATGTTTTTCTTTCATCTGATTAACAGTCAAAGGTCCAGAAGGTAGAATGAATTCATTATCCAGATAATTTGCAATGTTGTCTCCAATCCCTGATAGGTTTAGTCTCATTCTACTTTTCAATGTCGAGAAGTTATCCTTGTTCATCTTTGGTGCATCTCTCTTATACATCTTGTGATCTTTAGCTTAAGTCCTTCAAAACTTTCTTCT
Source organism: Thuja plicata (assembly GCA_018584345.1). Taxonomy (NCBI): domain Eukaryota; kingdom Viridiplantae; phylum Streptophyta; class Pinopsida; order Cupressales; family Cupressaceae; genus Thuja; species Thuja plicata. The sequence continues at coordinate 281,883 of MU226322.1, forward strand.
AAGCATTGTATGCTCTGATACCAATTGTTAGAATAACTAAGAGGGGGTTGAATGAGTTAGACTCAGTTTCCTCAAAATTATCCTACAGTCCCAAATTCCTCTAGATGTATATAAAAACAAATTCAAACATATAATTCAACTTGGTGAAAATGTATTCTCTATCTCAAACTTTAGTAAATAGTGTTTACTGAATGTCAGTAAATTAATATTGTGATTACCGATCTAGGTCAATAAAATAAAGTGAAAAGTAAAATAACAATCCAAAATTATTCATGCACATTGAAACATACATTTTTACCGTGAAAACCTTGCTAAGGGAAAAACCACCCGGGACCGGTAACCCAAAATATTTTCACTCTTTTGAAGTGAGGTCAGTGAAGAACCAACCCTGTTAAAGGTCACAATGCACATTGTTAAATGTGACCTGGTTAGAGGATTTAAAACTAATTTTTCTCTCTTGACCATGCATTCACTATGGGGTTGTTGGTTGTATTCCTAGTTGTTGAGGTTTGCCCTAAAATTTTTTTGTCCTCCAGTCAAATTTTTATCCAAAATTTGAAAATTTGTCCAAATTTGAAAAGTCCTTGTGAAAATCTTATGTTCTTAGGTCAAAATCTAGAGGAATAGTGAAAAATCCTAAGTCCTAAGCTTTCTTTTATGTGAAAATGCAAAAAGCCCTAAATTGTCAATCGAGTTTCTATTTTTGAATTAGCTTTTTGAAAAGCTTAAGTTATGAAAAAGTCATGTGCCTTTTAAGTGTTCGCCTAGTTGCTTAATCCTAAAACAATTCAATTTCATTGCGAGACTTGGCGATTAACATTAGTCGGGATGTCTCTAAAAAGAAAATAATATACCTTATAAGTCATGAGACTTAGCGATAAGCCTTTGTCGTAAAGTTTCCCAATGGAGCAATTATGATCTAGAAACATGGAGACAAAAGGTTAAGTTGTGGTGTCGCGCAATATATCCTACAGTCAATTAATTATCACGAGACTTAGTGATTCCTTTAGTCACAGATTCTCTAGATCAGAACATAGTTAACGATGAGTTAAAAAGCTTCAGTCACCATGTCTCCAGATAAAAAGAGAGTTAAGTAAAAAGTTCATAGACTTGGTGACAAACTATAGATTAAAATGAAATATATGGTGGTCAGGTAGTCACTGGTCAAACTTGATAAGTCAACATCCTTTCAGCGACTTGGAGACAAACAAGTAAACATGAGACATGTGTCCAATAAAGAAAAAATCATCAGTTGCATGGTCTCCAAATGGAAAAATATTATTTGGCGATTAAGAGACTAAAATATGTAAAGGTATATATTTTACTATGGTCGCGTAGTCTCCAGATGTTTTAGGGTTTCAAGAATGTATTTAGCAACTTGATGGAGCCGTCAGATCCAGAATAAGATAAGATCAATGGTAGTCATTGAGTCTCTATAAAATTTGCACAAAGTAAAAATGTTCTCGTGACAATGAGATTAAGATTTAGTCGTGTAGTCTCTAGATTGAATTTAAAATGATAAAATAAAGTTGCATAGGCTTTGTTGCTAATTCTCCAAAAGAAATAATAAAGAGCAGTTTTATTCAGTGATTAAGTGACTAATGGTTGTCACGAGGTCTCGTAAAATAAAAGAAGCATTCAAAGACTTAGCGATCAGAGCTTAAAAGATGGAAAAGTAACCGTAGTCGTGGGGTCTCCAAATAAACTCATAGTTATGAAATTATTCTAGCAACTTGGATTCTTTTAATCGTGTGATCGCAAATAGTAAACCATAGTTAAGCCAAGATAAAGAGAATCATGCAGTCACCAAATCTCCAGAAGAAATTAGAGTTAAGAGATTTGATTAGTGACAAGGAGACATTGCATAGTCGCTAGGTCGCCAGATATGAAGAGTGATAGTTATGATGAGAAAAAAAGTAAATGGCAGTTGTTGACATGACAATATGGAGATTTATCATCCAATAGGAATGTAGAAGATTAATGAATATGTGAAAAAGGAAGCTGAGATGTCCGATAAAGAGCCAATCATATCAAAATGTGATTCTGTTCGAGTTTTATAAAGGTTTTTTCTGAAAATGTACTCATTTGAATTTGATTTCCTATCACATTCATGGGCTACGGCTAGGAATTCAATTAATATCACAGTAAGTAAAATTAAAGGCAGAAATGATTGATTCCTCAATAATGAGCTGAGTACTTTGTGAAATTACCATAAAGGGATGATCTTAGGTTTATTTCCATTTATCATGCATCCAGAATTTTAGAGCGGGAAGTTAGCTAGGTTTTCTGTGTCTAAGGAGAAAGAATTGTTAATTGAGTAAAGTTTTTATCAATTTCAAGCTGATTATTCAGTCTTCAGAGTTCTTGAATTATCTTCAGTGCACAGAGAAGGGTAAGGTGTTCTGGGAGAATATTTGTTCCAATATCGGTGAAAAGGGAGAGGAGAATAGAACAAGATGAGTAAAGCAGTTAGTGTAGCATCTACCAATGGGAAGAACGATGATGTGCATAAAGATGCTAAGGGAAAGAGGAACTTCTCTGATGAGTTCTTGAAGCTACTACCTGGATCAACACAAAAAAAGAGGGCAAATGCCAACATATTGACAGATGAGTACTCTGATATCAAAGATGCCAAGACACCAGGGTCTATAGGTTTCTCTCTTTACAATTACTTTTATAAGAATGCTGATAAGGTCATATCGGTATCAAACCCTTGGACCAGTGGTTTGGCTAGGTTACTACTTCTTGATGTTTTCATAGATGTAGACTTGTTTCTAGGTTTAGCAAACCACTATGACCCCTTATAAAAGACAATTAAAAAGAATGATGGTACTGCATTATTAAATTTGAATAGGAATTATTTTATGCAAGCCTTCGGCTTGTATAGTACCATGTCTACTCATTTTAACCTCACAAAGCAAGAGGAAAGATATAGGTTATAGCCTGGGGTTGCTAGGGATCAATTACAGAAACATATCCTTAAAGAGGTAAAGAATCACATTGCCCCTATTCCAGGATCCACTGCACCCTATTCCTATAAATACCTAAATTTTTATATCAAATACATTGCATATGCTTTATATAGAGTATTGGGTATAGATGGAGGTATTGAGAAGATTGGTGCTAGAATTTTGATGATGGTTTTAGATCTACAAGATGTGCATTCTAGCACCAGCTATGACTACATTCAATATATCATTAATAGGATGCATGAAGGGTTTGTGGCCATACAAAAAAAGGATAAAGAGCCCAAATTCTTACACTATTCTATTTTGATGCATCTTTTATTGCATTTTAATTATGGCATCATTCATGTGAACAACTTAAACCCCAAATAATTTATTATAACTAGCCTAATCCTATCCAATTTTATATTATGATATGGAATTTCACTGCCAAGGACTATGATTTCTGCAGATTTTAGAACTGGATTGTTTACACTTTGATGCAGAGCTTAGGTGTCAAAAAAACTAGACTTCCGGTGAAGGTGTTACAACTGTTGAGACCATGTGAGTATGTTGACAAGTGGGAAGGTGACCACAATTGGGGAGACTTCTATTTAGAGGATAATTTCACTATGATTATAGTGTATGGATGCTCACATCCTCCCCATGTCCTACCATATCATGTACCATCAAGAGTTGCTACAATGGAATTTATTTGGAAAATTTTGTTAACTTATAATGAACACTTTGCACCACATAGGAAGGGGACATTATCCCCTAGGCAATTCAAGATCTATCAATTTGTAATTGGAAAAAGTGCCATTGATTTAGTAAGTAAATGGCTAGAAAGTTGTAAAACGAGAGCAACACTGTATAGATATATCGATCCAGAGGGATTCATTACATGAGATAAAAGACTCCTAACTCCTACCATACCAAATACATATGTGCATGGTGATTGTGTGGAGTAGGATGCAACTAGGAAAATAACTGATGAAGGAGAAGTGAGGATAAGAAGAGATAAAATTTAAGAGCTGTTGAATTTAGAAAGACAGATAAAAAGTAAAGGAGTGGAATTTGGGGAATTTTACCCTGATTTACCATATTTTGATAAAATCAAAGCTATGTTGGACAACTTTTACATCCTCTGTGAACAGTTGGAAAGATTCCTAGATGTAAAAAGGAAATGAAAAGAACCTGAATATTCAGAGTCTGAATATGAAGATGAGAGTGAAGAAGAATATGTTAGTCCACCTCATATGGATCAACCACAACAAAATGTTGTAGAAGCAGTCTAGGCACAAGAAGGAGAGGGACATATTATAGACTTGACTAAAGTTTCTCATCCTGATGATATAGATGAGCCTGCTTTCAAGAGGCAAAAATTTGATCTTGGTCAGACATCTCATGCTAAGACTTACATGAAAGAAGAGAGAAAAAACGATAGAGTAAGTGCTCTTGTTCCTGGTAACAGATTATATGACCATAATTTGAGAAAAGAAATTAGGAAAGGAAAGAAATTGCAACAAGAGGTAGAAGAAGACATTGAATTGCCTCTGAAAACATGTATTGATGAAAGATTGCTCCACCAACAATAGTTTTTAAGTGATGATAACTTCATAAAGACTGATGAATTTAAATATTTTCTTAGGTGGAAGAAACAGAGGCAAGTATCTGAGCAGTTGAGAATAGCTAGTGAAGAAGCAGTGACAAACGAGGCTCTCTTAGCTCTACAAACATATGATCCTAAAATTGAGGACATTACTCATGAAGAAGCCAGAAAATAAGTATTGGAAAGTGGCATGTTGCTTGCTGAAAGCTGGGATTTAGCCTCAGCATTTATAATAGACCAAATAAGAAAGCAACCAGACCTAAAAATGACAACTAAGATGCAAATTGGTGATATAATCAAGGGATTCAGATATAGTCCAAATTCCCAAGCATTTTCCATGTGGAGTCTATGTCCTAAAGACCAGAAGCCTCAATTGTTGAATATTCAAGAGAGCATGGTGGGGAACCAAATGGTATGGTCAGTATAGAACATAGGTGATTTGGAGATTTCCCAAATAATGACACATTGGGCACACTTGAATGAAGATAAGACAAATCAATTTTCTGAAAAGTGTGAAGCTTTGGTAGAAGGGGTCAGTTCCCTAGCTAAGGATAGAGAATTATGCCAAATCAAAATTTGTGAACTAGAGAGGGTAATTGCTGAATTGAACAAATAGTTGCAAGAAAAGCCAAAAGTTGTATATATACCCTCAAAGCAGCCTCCACATATAGAAGAAAAGGTTGAAATAGAGGAAGAAGCAAAAATAGAGGATGTGGCTAAAATTGATAATAAGATTGCTATAAATTCATTGATGAACATACTTCAGCATAGGATTGATATCTTGAAAGATAAAATAGATATAATCCTAAATGCTTATAATAAGTTACCCATTTTGCATGCTGAAGTGATAGGGTATATCTCTACTTTAAACCCTTATTTTACAACATGGTCTTCTAGGATACAATTATTTGAGAGGTTGGCTTCTTTACAGCCACATAGGCCAGATCTACCAGAGATTGTGATAGAGGTAGAGGATGAAATTGAGAAAATAAATGTGACTTTACCTTTCTTCAAAGGTAAATTAAATCAGATAGAGGCAAAGATGAGCCTATTTGGATTGAGCTTCAATCGATTTATTCCTCTACTTAAGGGAGAAGATGATCAGATTAAGGCCTTGGAGGCCTGGAAAAGTGAACTTGATAGAAGATTGCCTAGTAAAGAGGCATTTATCATAGAGTCTGATCTTGATATGGAAGGTTTAATAAGATTTTGGATGAGGCTTTTAAACTAGAGACTGACATCAATAAATTCTTAGGGGATGTCAAAGGCATAGCTGATGTCAGATGGGAAAGATAGAAAGCACAATTGTAGAGTATCCAGAGCTTCGATTGGCCTGTAGAGGAGGATGTGACAGCATGGGATTTGAAGACAAAATCAAAGAAAAATAAGGCTGCTAAAATAGAAGAAGATGTCCTGGATGAAGAATAGAAATTAACACTTGGGACTTGATCATTGAGCACAGGGAGGTTAGTAACCACATAGGACAAGTGTAGGTTAGCCTGAAATGGCGGTCACTTGGTCTTAATACAAATATCATATACTATCCTGAACATAATCAGACAAAGGTGCCAAAATTCACGTGAAGACAAAAGAAGATCAAATTTCATCCTTTATTCTTGTCTCCCCACCGCTTGAAAGTTCTTGTTTTTTGTCTTTTCTATGCTTTTTTAGGGTTAGGTTTCTTAAACCATCCAAAGCTTGTTGCATCCTTTCCTTAAGGATTCAAAGATGGTTTAAGACCTATATATGGACCAAATGTAATAGATTTGAGGAGAGATGAAATATATTGGCAAGCCAGACTTCTAGATTTTAGTCTATGTTTTTTGAGGTTTTAACCTTGCTATGTACTGAAGCAGAAATTTATGAATAAAATAAAGTACATCTTTATTCTATATTTTTATTGTCTCTTTACTTATTGTGTGTACTTTTTTATGTTTAATTTGTAAGGCATGTTAAACATATTGGCTATAAAGTAGCTATCTAATTATTTGCAAGTTTCTTTTAAGGAGAGAATTAAAATTTGTGAGTAGTTTCAGAGAGTACAGTAGTAATTGAGGATTTGATCTAACATTGTGGGAGTGACAAGGTAATTGTTAAGGCACTTTACCTTAGTTGTATGTAGGTTGTAAGGAATCCTACAATATTCTTATTTGTTTACCTCTGTGGATTTATATCTTTTGACTCTATAGCCCAAGGATAGGCACTGGTCTAGAACTTGTTTGGTGATCCATCATCATCCAAATATTTAAAACTATTCAAAATCAATTACATTTACACAAAGAACATATAGTTAAAATCAATTATACTCACACAGTTTACAATTTGAATTTGTTGATTTCTTAAAGAGAAAATCAAATAGGTTATTCCTCCTAGATTCATAAGAATTATAAAAGGAAAGAAGGATGAAATTTCTTATCATGTTGTTGTCTGTCATCATCAAGATAATGGTATGGATTGTTAATCTTATCTTCAGATTAATCATTGTTATATGCATAGTTATCTATTTATCCATATAATAATAGAGCATTTAGCACATAAGAAAAATCCACTCTAAAGATACTGTCAAATCAGTAATCAATCATAGGTAAAACCTGTTTGAGTCAGTGGATCTCAAAAAAGGAGGTGATAATAGGTATCCCCAGTGTTATCAAATACCTCATGAATTAGTGTTTTCTCTTGCTTGAGTCAGAGTTTCAAAGGCATTGGGAGTCATAGAGTTATTCAAGTATTCAAGCATTTTAGAGGTCCTGCAAGAAAAATCCATAACAAATTGGCGACTCTACTGGGGAGTCAAGTAATTAAAGATCATACTAGTTATAGTTGTCAAAATTTTCTTTTGATAGTATTCATTTAGTCCTAACTATTGTTGGGTGGCGACTCTAAAGAAAATCTCTGAGATCAGTACAAATTTAGTAAATATATTTCAGAATGAATAATAGGTCAAGAATGAAACATAATCCTGAGAAGGCCTTAGATGATGGAATCCCATCATCCTTGAGGACGGAGATGTCATAGAGGAAGAAAAGAAACCTAGTTAGCATTAATGAAACTCCTCCAAGAGGTAAAGAAAGTAATACTAGGAGAGAGGTGAGCAGCAATCAGCCTTCTCATGATGGAAATACTTCAGAATATGAAGAAGCTATACAGAGAGTATTAGAAACACCTACAGTTACTTCTACTTATAATGAAGAGAGGAAAAAAATACATCTAGTTTAGATTCTAAAGAAGCTCCCTCTAATGAGCTGGCAAATGAGGAAAGACTTATCATGAAACATCTTGCCCTTATTCAACAAATGAAAAGGGAGAGAGAACTGAGAAAGAAAAAACATGAGCATAAGGATGTTGATAAGATTAAAAGAAGATCCTTAAGACATCAAAATATAAAAGGTACAGAGAGGTATCAAAAGGACCAAGAAATACCACTTACTTATAGAGCTTCTAGTTCATAGAAGGACAAAGGTAAGCAAAAAATGACTCAATAGAGAAATGAAGAACCTAGGTTTCAGAAGCCTTTAACAGAGCAAATGTCCAAGTTAGATATTGATTTGGAGAAATTAAGAATTGAAAAGGAGACCATGGAAAAGATGTTAGAAAAGGCACAAATGGAAGCTACAACAATTGAAATGAAGAAGAAAATAGATTTTCAGCAGTCTTCCAAATATTTGGGAGTAGAGAATACTACATCTTTCAAATCAAAAGCTACTACTTTTAAAGAGAATGATAGTTTTCAAAGAAAAACATTGCATACTGAAAGGTATAAATAGTTTAACTTCATTGGTATCCCTAGATATCCTAATGCATTCCCAAAAGATGTGGGTGATATAGGATAAAAGCTCCCAAAGTTCGCAGGTAACAATGTTATTTCTTGTGAAACACATTTAAGAAAGTTCGTTGATTTTGTTGATGATTTAAATATCACTCATGAGGATGTATTAATGAAGCTTTTTGTTTAGTCTCTAGTAGAAGATTCTAGAGAATGGTTTAGAATCCTTTCTAATGGTTCTGTTGCTTACATGGATGAGTTGATTAAATTATTTAAAGATCAGTATGGTGATAAAACAAATAAAGGATTTTTGTTGAATGAATTCAATAACATCAAAAAGAATTACAATGAAGAGGCCACTGAGTTTAATACCTGATTTCAAAGAGCTATGCACAAGCTATTTTAGAAGATAAGGCTGGATGAAGAGGTATGTTTAGCAACTTATTTAAATTCCTTTGATTCTAAAATGGGATATGCTCTTAGGGATAAAAACCCTAGAACTCTTACTGATGCTTATAAGATAGCAATGAATATTGAAATGAACAGAAGAGTTTCTGGTAAATTAAATAGGAGAGATGACTTAAGGTTTAGTAGGAGCAACCTAAAAGAACCAGAATATAAGGAATATAGGGCTCCTCAAAACAATAGGCCTTCTTACAATAATACATATAATCCTCAAAATACAATGCAAAATCATCCTTATGGAACTCAGTTTAAGGATGGGAAGCCTATTGTTCCACCTAGAAAGGAGTAAACTAATAATAGAACTCCAGACCCTCTACATAAGAATGTTGTCCATTTATGCAATGATGATCTCTGGTGTGAAGCTTGTGAAGCCCCACATAACCTTGATTTTTGTATTGTTTCCTTAGATTTAAGAGTAAATGAAGAACAAGGAAATGATGAGGGTGAACAATGTGATCATAATATGAAAAATGCATATTCATGTCATGATATAGATTCAGATACTGAAAATGAAAATCATGATTTATATAGTTCACAAGGAAATATAGAGGTCAGTCATCAACAAGTTTTATCAGATAGTGAAGTAGAGGATACTGATGACCATATAAGGTGTTATGCACAAAACAGTCAAGATGTGCCTTTAGTCAGGAGAGCTTTAGATGAAGAGAAAGCTCAGATTACTATAGATTTGGTAAATAAGGCTAGAAGCAATTACCATTTGAGAAACATAGTAGTGGGAGGTACTGGTAGTCAGCCATCAAGTGTGTTTATAAAAGAAAACAAAATGGACACCAAATATGCACAAAAGAAGGATGGACCTAGGGAAAATGCATACAAGCCTAAGGTCAAAGTTGTAACAAAAGTTATAGAGCCTGTAGTTGTACAGGAAGTAAAAGCAAAAGTACAAGAAGTATGTCCTCCTCCTAAGATAGAAAACAAAAAATTTCAGAAAGAGGAACCAACTCTGAACATACACACTGAGGAAAATATCATTACTATTGAAAAACCTAAGCCCTTAGATGTAAAATATACTCCAGTTGATATGGGACACTGTTTATCCCAAATGACTGTGAAAGTACCATTTTTAGAAATGATGAGAATCAAAGAACATAAGGAGAAGGTTCTATCATTATTAAATAGTGTACCCACAATAAAGATGCAAAATACAGAGAATATTGGTAGGAGACCAATTAACAAAGGGAAAGAAGTTGAAGTATTGACTTCTGAGATTCCTCAAGTTTTATTGAACACAACTTCTTCCCCTAAAGTTGTTGACCCATTTTTTCTTTCATTGGTGATTAATGGAAGGATGCTAAAAAATTGTGTGATTGATTCAGGAGCATCAAAAACTGTTATGCTAGTGGAAATAATGAGGTCAATGGGACTATAGGTCGATACTCCTTATGGGAGATGCCAAGAAATGGATTCTAGAGAAGTTCCTTTGATTGGAACCATTGAGGCAATGCCTTATAAATTAGCAATATGTCCTGATGTGGTGTTGACTATGAATGTTCTTTTTGTTGATATACCACCAAACTATGGGGTGTTGTTGTCAAGAAAGTGGAGTGCTTCGATGGGAGGTAGTATACAAAGTGATTTATCATATGCTACTTTTAACATTGCTGGGAATAATGTTAGAGTGTCAAGGGAGGGTAGAACTCCTCACATGATAGAATGGTTTGAAGATTCTAACATTAATTATTGCATTGATGTGGATATGGAGAATTTCAGAGTGTAGAAGAATGACCATTACCATCAAAGTGAAAATATGGATCCTTTGGTCAAAGAATTAAATGTACAAATTAATGGATTGTCGAAATTGTATTTTGATGGAGCTTGCTCAAAAGAGGGCTCAGGGGCTGGTGTGTTATTGATATCTCCATCAGGTATAACTTTTAAATATTCCTTTTTATTGGCCTTCCAATGTGCAAACAATACTGTAGAAGTATGAAGCTTTGTCTTTAGGGCTAGAGATTGCCATCAAACATGGAATTAAATGTTTAAAAGTTCTTTGTGATTCTGAATTAGTGGTAGCCTGATAGGGAGAATCCTTGGTAACCTTCTGAGTTAGCTTGAAACTGTTAATAGGTCTCTCTTAGGACCTCTAGGGCTTCCTCAATCCACCCTCCAACACCTTGAAGAATCAGTTCTTCCTCTTCAACCAAGGAAACTAACTATCATGTTAAAAAACACCATT
>MU226322.1:300304-311931 GCA_018584345.1 Thuja plicata
CAAGGACAGTCCACTAAACAAGAGCCAAAAAGAGCTAAACTAACCAAAATGAAGCATAAAATGAAACCTATCTAAACTACTCTTGGTCAACATGACCTTATGTATTTACAATGCCCTACTAGAGGGTGTTACACACACTGACACACCAAAAAGATAAGAGACCACCATATTTGATGGCATCTCAAGGGTGCTCCTGCACCATAGCCCAGATTAGATCCAAATATGCAGTAAAAAATGACAGATTAAAAATGTATAAATATGCTATCTGGGATCAAATTGAAATGTTTGATGCTTTTGACAGAAGTTGGATAGAAAGGTCAAAGAATATAATGGCAGATTTCTTAGCAAATGTTGCTTTGAAAATTGATGATCAGACCTTACTTGGGGTATCAATATTGGAAGTCAAGACAAGGTCGGTTGTTCTAGATAACATATACAACTGGTAAGTTTTTCAAGATGACCAAGATATTCTAAAGTTCATTCAATGTCTGGACCATTATGAGAACCCTAGCATTGATTGCAATATATTACTTGAAATTCATGATGGTAAAGATTATGTTTTAGGAAGTGAGGTTGTTCAATTAGGTTCTAATCAAATTCCCAGGGGTCTGGTTGAACTTGAAGCATTGTTTAGTAATCAACATAATGATTCAACAAAATTAAGCAATGCTAAAATTGAAGACTTGGAGGAAATAAATTTAGGATCAGAAACTAATCCTCAAATTATCTACATTGGAAAAAATTAAGATTCCCACATAAGAACAAATTTGATTAAACTATTGAGAAAATATAAGCATGTTTTTACATGGTCATATGAAGAGTTGAAAGCTTATAGGGAAGACCTTTTCCAGCATGAAATCCCACTGAAATCAGAGATAAAACCATTTAGACAAAAATAGAGGCCTATTAGCCCATTGTTGGCTCCTAAGATGCAACAAGAATTGATGAAGTTGAAAGATGCTGAGATAATCCAGCCAATCAGACATTCAACATGGGTCTCAAACTTGGTGCCAGTGAGGATAAAGAATGGTGACATAAGATTTTGTGTGGATTTTAGGAATTTAAATATTGCTTCATTAAAAGATAATTATTCCTTGCCTAATATGGAAGCAATGTTACACAAGGTGACCTGTTGTGAATTGATGTCTATGATGGATGGTTTCTCGGGATATAACCAGGTCTTAGTTAAAGAATTGGAACAGTACAAAATTGCATTTACCACTCCATGGGAAACCCATGTTTATATTAGAATTCCATTTGGACTGATAAATGCATGAGCAAATTTTCAAAGGGCCATGGATGTTGCTTTTAAGGAATTCATTGATTTATTTATGGTCATTTATCAAGATGATTTAACTGCATATTCTAAGAGAGCTAAGGATCACTGTGAGTACCTAGGTAAAAATTTTAATAAAGATTTAGAATATGGTGTTTCACTGAATCCCAAGAAATGTCATTTTGTAGTACAGGAGGGAAAGTTTCTTGGGCATAGTGTCTAAGGAGGGGGTAAGAATAGACCCTGAAAGAGTGGAAGCAATTCAGAAAGTTATTGCTCCAAAGAACCTGAAAGGAGTATAATCTTTCTTAGGAAAGATCAATTTTGTCAGAAGGTTTATATAAAATTTTGCAAAGATTGTCAAACCTATTGTAAATTTGCTAAAGAAAGATTCAAAATTTATTTGGAATGAAGAAGCCCAACATGCATTTGAGAAAATAAAGAAAGCAGTACAAGAGGCTCCTATGCTTAAATATCCTGATTATAGTAAGCCCTTTTCTTTGTTTTCATTTTCATATTATCATACAATTGTTGTTGTTTTACTACAAAAAGATGAACAAGGATTTGAACATCCAATAGCTTTTTATAGTAGATCTCTTCAAGCTGCTGAACTAAACTATGAGATGATGGAGAAGCAGGCTTATGCTTTGGTAAAAGTTGTAAAGTCTTTTAGGCCATTTGGTTTGTGCCTAGGTACAAGCATATTTTCCTCACTCAGCAATGAAAGATATTCTTACACAGTCAGAAGTTACTGGTAAGAGATGTAAGTGGATAAATAGAATACAAGAGTTCAATCTTGAAATCCATATTACAAAGTTAATAAGAGGCCAAGGTCTGGCAAAACTCATGACAGAAGAAAACTTGGATTAAGTACAAGTAAATCATATAGAGAGACATGATCAAACTGTTACAAGTATAGAAAGACAACCGTTTTATACTGATATTGTGTTTTTCCTAAAAAAATGCCAAGTGTCTTGATCATATGACAGAAAATCAGAAAAGAAATCTGAAGTTGCAAACCCAAAGATACACTTTGATTCAAGGAGACTTGTATTGGAAAGATAAGAATGGTGTATTGTTTTTATATCTAGATAAATACCAAGCTAAAAAGGTTTTAAGTGAAATGCATGCAGGAGAATGTGGAGGTCATTTTCTGCAAATACTACTGCCCACAAGATTTTAAGGGCTAGGTACTATTGGCCTAGTTTATTCAAAGATACCTATGAATATGTCAGAAAGTGTGAGCCTTGTCAAAGGTTCTCAAATAAGCTTAAATTTTTAGGAGCTCTGTTGTTAAACCCAGTGAGTACCGAAACCCCTTTTACTATGTGGGGAATTGATTTCATTGGTGAATTTCAAGAGAAATCTAGTGGGGGACACAGTTGGATACTAGTAGCTATGGATTATTTTACCAATTGGATTGAGGCCGTTCCTACAAAAAAGGCAACAAGTAGGGTAGTCACTGAATTTCTAATGGAAAATATTATGACTAGATTTGGTGTACCTTCTAAATTAGTAATGGATAATACCATGATTTTTAGATCAGAAGAAATGACAGATTTCTGTGAGAAATATGGGATTACAATATCATATTTATCCCCATATCATCCGCAGGAAAATGGACAAGTTGAGTCTAGTAATAAAAGTATATTGAAAATATTGAAAAATAACTCTTGAAAAGAATAAAAGGGCATGGCATACTAAATTAAAGCTAGCACTTTAGGCTGACAAAATAATAGTTAAGAGAGAAAAAGGCAAATGTCCATTTGAGCTGGTATATGGTTTACAGTCTAGAATGCCTATCAATAATTTGTTACCAGTATATCAGTTTATACAAGAAGAACAGTTAGATATTTTTGACACTATGCAAAATAGAATGATCTAGTTGACAAAGTTGGATGAAACAAGAAGAAATAGCCAGAAAGAAAGCATTAAGTTACAACAGAAGATGAAATACTTGTTTGATAGAAGGGCTACTAAGAGAAAATTCCAACCAGATGACCTAGTTCTTTAGTGGAATGTGAGAGAAGAAGATAAAGGAAAGCATAAGAAGTTTGAGTCTTTATGGCTTGGACCGTTTGTTGTCTCACAGAGCTTTGGAAAATATTCCTACCTGTTGAAGAATATGAATGGAGAAGATTTTGAGTTGCCTGTGCATGAGCAATTTCTCAAGCCCTTTTTTAGTTAAGAATCAAATTTCATGCACAATTAAGTATGTATCATATTGTTTATAGTTTCCTTCAGTTTTGTGTTTCCCTTCTGTTTTAGGTTAGGCATCATTGCCTTTGATTTTTGATATAGTCTACAACCAGAGATTCTATGATTCTTTGCCATAAACAATGTTTAGCCATCCTTAGATAGAGCCACTATTGGTTGTATTCCTATTTGTTGAGGTTTTCCCTAATAATTTGTTGTCCTCTAGTCAAATTTTTATCCAAAATTTGAAAATTTGTCCAAATTTGAAAAATCCCTGTGAAAATCTTATGTTCTTAGGTTAAACTCTAGAGGAATAGTGAAAAATCCTAAGTCTTAAGCTTTCTTCTATGTGAAAATGCAAAAATCCCTAAATTGTCAATCGATTTTCTATTTTTGCATTACCTTTTACAAAAGCTTAAGTTATGAAAAGTCATGTGCATTTTAAGTGTTCGCCTAGTCGCTTAATCCTAAAAGAATATTCCATTTCATTATGAGACTTGGCGGTTAACTTTAGTTGGGATGTCTCTAAAAAGAAAAGAATATACCTTATAAGTCATGAGACTTAGCGATAAGCCTTTGTCGCAAAGTCTCCCAATGGAGAAATTATGATCTAGTGACATGGAGACAAAAGGCTAAGTTGCGGTGTCACGCAATATATCCTGCAGTCAGTTAATTATCACAAGACTTAGCGATTCCTTCAGTCCCGAAGTCTCTAGATCAGAACACAGTTAATGATGAGTTAAAAAGCTTCAGTTGCTATGTCTCTAGATAAAAGGAGAGTTAAGTAAAAAGTTCAGAGACTTGACGACAAACTACAGATTAAAAGGAAATATATGGTGGTCGGGTAGTCACTGGTCAAACTTGATAAGTCAACATCCTTTCAGCAACTTGGAGAAAAACAAGTAAAGATGAGACACATGTCCAAAATGAATAAAGAAAAAAGAATCAGTTGCGTGGTCTCTAAATGGAAAAATATTATCTAGCGATTAAGAGACTAAAAGATGTAAAGGTATATATTTTACTATGGTCATGTAGTCTCTAGAAGTTTTAGGGTTTCAAGAATGTATTTAGCGACTTGACGGAGCTGTCAGATGTAGAATAAGATAAGATCAACGGTAGTCACTGAGTCTCTATAAAATTTGCACAAAGTAAAAAATTTCTCGCGACAATGAGATTAAGCTTTAGTTGCGTAGTCTCTGGATTGAATTTAAAATGATAAAATAAAGTTGCATAGGCTTTGTTGCTAAGTCTCCAAAGGAAATAATAAAGAGCAGTTTTATTCACTGATTAAGTGACTAAGGGTTGTCTTGAGGTCTCGTAAAAGAAAAGAAGCATTCAGAGACTTAGCGATCAAATCTTAAAAGATGGAAAAGTAACCATAGTCGCGGGGTCTCCGAATAAACTCAGAGTTATGCTATTCTTCTAGCGACTTGGATTATTTTAGTCGCATGATCACCAGGAGTAAACCATAATTAAGCCAAGGTAAAGAGAATCATGCAGTCACCAGATCTCTAGAAGAAATTAGAGTTAAGAGATTTGGTCAGTGACAAGGAGACAATGCATAGTTTCTAGGTCTCCAGATATGAACAGTGATAGTTATGATGAGAAAAAAGTAAATGGCAGTTGTTGACATGAAAATATGGAGATTTATCATCTAATAGGAATGTAGAATATTAATGACTATGTGAAAAAGGAAGCTGAGATGTCCGATAAAGAGCCAATCATATCAAAATGTGACTCTGTTCGAGTTTTATAAAGGTTCTTTTTGAAAATGTGCGCATTTGAATTTAATTTCCTGTCACATTCATGGGCTAGGGCTAGGAATTCAATTAATACCACTGTAAGTAAACTTGAAGGAAGAAGTGATTGATTCCTCAATAATGAGCTTAGTACTTTGTGAAATTACCATAAAGGGATGATCTTAGGTTTACTTCCATTTATCATGCATTCAAAATTTCAGAGTGAGAAGTTTGCTAGGTTTTATGTGTCTAAGGAGAAAGAATTGTTAATTCAGTAAAGTTTTTATCAATTTCAAGGTGATTATTCAGTTTTTAGAATTCTTGAATTATCTTCAGTGCACAGAGAAGGGTAAGGTGTTCTGGGAGAAGATTTTTTCCAATATCGGTGAAACGGGAGTGGAGAACAGAACAAGATGAGTAAAGCAGTTAGTGTAGCATCTACCAGTGGGAAGAGCGATGATGTGGATGAAGATGCTAAGGGAAAGAGGAACTTCTCTGATGAGTTCTTGAAGCTACTACCTGGATTGACACAAAACAAGAGGGAAAATGCCAACATATTGACAGATGAGTACTCCGATATCAGAGATGCCAAGACACCAGGGTCTACAGGTTTTTCTCTTTACAATTACTTTTATAAGAATGATGATAAGGCCATACCAGTATCAAACCCTTGGACCAGTGGTTTGGCTAGGTTACTAGTTCCTAATGTTTTCATAGATGTAGACTTGTTTCTAGGTCTAGCAAACCACTATGACCCCTTATCAAAGAAAATTAAAAAGAATGATGGTACTACATTATTAAATTTGAATAAGAATTCTTTTATGCAAGCCTTTAGCTTGTATAGTAACATGTCTACTCATATTAACCTCACAAAGCAAGAGGAAAGATATAGGTTACAACCTAGGGTTGCTAGGGATCAATTACAGAAACATATCCTTAAAGTGGTAAAGAATCACATTTCCCCTATTCCAGGATCCACTGCACCCTATTCCTATAAAGACCTAAATTTTTATATCAAATACATTGCATATGCTTTATATAGAGTATTGGGTATAGATGGAGGTATTGAGAAGATTGGTGCTAAAATTTTGATGACTGTTTTAAATCTACAAGATGTGCATTCCAGCACCAGCTATGAATACATTCAATATATCATTAAAAGGATGCATGAAGGGTTTGTGGCGATACAGAAAAAGGATAAAGAGCCCAAATTATTATACTGTTCTATTCTGATGCATCTTTTATTACATTTTAATTATGGCATCATGGATGTGAACAACCTAAACCCCCAAAGAATTTATTATAACCAGAATAATCCTATCCAATTTTGGATTAAGATATGGAATTTCACTGCCAAGAACTATGATTTCTGCGAATTTGAGAACTGGATTGTTTACCCTTTGATGCAAAGCTTAGGTGTCAAAAAAACTAGACTTTAGGTGAAGGTGTTACAACTGCTGAGACCATGTGAGTATGTTGACAAGTGAGAAGGTGACCACAATTGGCGAGACTTCTATTTAGAGGAGAATTTCACTATGATTAGAGTGTATGGATGCTCACATCCTCCCCATGTCCTACCATATCATGTACCATCAAGAGTTTTTGCAATGGAATTTATTTGGCAACTTTTGTTAACTGATAATGAACACTTTGCACCACATAGGAAAGGGACATTAACCCCTAGGAAGTTCAAGATCTATAAATTTATAATTGGAAAAAGTGCCATTCATTTAGTAAGTAAATGGTTGGAAAGTTGTACGATGGGAGCAACACTGTATAGATATATCAATCCAGAGGGATTCATTACAGGAGCTAAAAGACTCCTAACTCCTACCATACCAAATACATATGTGCATGGTGATTGTGTAGACGAGGATGCAACTAGGAATATAATTGATGAAGGAGAAGTGAGGATAAGAAGAGATAAAATCCAAGAGCTATTGAATTTAGAAAGACAGATAATAAAGTAAAGGAGTAGCATTTGGAGGATTTTACCTTGATTTACCATATTTTGATAAAATCAAAGCTATGCTGGACAACTTTTACACCCTCTGTGAACAGTTGGAAAGATTCCTAGATGGAAAAAAGAAAGGACAAGAACCTGAATATTCAGAGTCTGAATATGAAGATGAGAGTGAAGAAGAATATGTTAGTCCACCTCATATGGATCAACCACAACAAAATGTTGCAGAAGCAGTCCAGGCACAAGAAGGAGAGGGACATATTATAGACTTGACTGAATTTTCTCAGCCTGATGATATAGATGAGTGTGCTTTCAAGAGGCAAAAAAGTTGATCTTGGTCAGACATCTCATGCTAAGACTTACATGAGAAAGGAGAGAAAAAAGGATAGAGTAAGTGCTCTTGTTCCTGGTAACAGAGTATATGATCATAATTTGAGAAAAGAAATCAGGAAAGGAAATAAATTGCAGCAAGAGGTAGAAGAAGACATTGAATTGGCTCTGAAAATATGTATTGATGAAAGATTGCTCCACCAACAGTTTTTAAGCGATGAAAACTTCATAAAGACTGATGAATTTGAAGATTTTCTTAGGTGGGAGAAATAGAGGAAAGTATCTGGGCAATTGAGAATAGCTGGTGAAGAAGTAGTGACAAACAAGGCTCTCTTAGCTCTACAAACATATGATCCTTAAACTGAAGACATTACTCCTGAAGAAGCCAGAAAATTAGTATTGGAATATGGCATGTTGCTTGCTGAAGGCTGGGATTTAGCCTCAACATTTATAATAGACCAAATAAGAAAGAAACCAGACCTAAAAATGACAACTGAGATGCAAATTGGTGATATAATCAAGGGATTTGGATATAGTCCAAATTACCAAGCATTTGCCATGTGGAGTCTATGTCCTAAAGACTACAAGCCTCAATTGTTGAATATTCAAGAGAGCATATTGGGGAACCAAATGGTATGTTCAGTATAGAACATAGGTGATTTGGAGATTTCCCAAATAATGACACACTTGAATGAAGATAAGACAAAACAATTGTTTGAAAAGTGTGAAGCTTTGGTAGAAGGGGTCAGTGCCCTAGGTAAGGATAGAGAATTATGCCACATCAAAATTCATGAACTAGAGAGGGTAATTGTTGAATTGAACAAACAGTTGCAAGAAAAGCCAGAAGTTGTATATATACCCTCAGAGAAGCCTCCACATATAGAAGAAAAGGTTGAAATAGAGGAAGAAGCAAACACAAAGGATGTGGCTAAAAGTGATAATAAGATTGCTATAAATGCATTGATGAATATACTTCAGTATAGGATTGATATCCTGAAAGATAAAACATATATAATCCTAGATGCTTATAATAAGTTACCCATTTTGCATGGTGAAGTGATAGGGTATATCTCTACTTTAAACCCTTATTTTGTAACATGGTCTTCCAGGATACAATTTTTGAGAGGTTGGCTTCTTTACAGCCACATAGGCCAGATCTACCAGAGATTGTGACAGAGGTAGAGGATGAAATCAAGAAAATAAATGTGACTTTACCTTTCTTCAAAGGTAAATTAAATCAGATAGAGGTAAATATGAACCTATTTGGACCGAGCTTCAATAGATTTATTCCTCCACTTAAGGGAGAAGATGATTAGATTAAGGCCTTGGAGGCCTGGAAAAGTGAATTTGATAGTAGACTACCTAGTAAAGAGGCATTTATCACAAATTCTGATCTTGATATGGAAGGTTTCAATAAGATTTTGGATGAGGCTTTTAAAGCAGAGACTGACATCAATAAATTCTTAGGGGATGTCAAAGGCATAACTAATGTCAGATGGGAAAGACAGAAAGCACAACTGCACAGTATCCAAAGCTTCTGTTGGCCTGCAAAGGAGGATGTGACAGCATGGGATTTGAAGACAAAACTGAAGAAAAAGAAGGCTGCTGAAATAGAAGAAGATGTCCTAGATGAAGAATAGAAAGGAACACTTGGCACTTGATCATTGAGCACAGGGAGGTTAGTAACCACAAAGGACAAGTGTAGGTTAGCCTGAAATGGTGGTCACTTGGTCTCAATATGAATATCAGATACTATCCTGAACACAATCAGACAAAGGCGCCAAAATTCATGTGAAGACAAAAGAAGATCAAATTTCATCCTTTATTCTTGTCTTCCCACCGCTTGAAAGTTCTTATTTTTTGTCTTTTCTATGCTTTTTTAGGGTTAGGTTTCTTAAACCATCTGAAGCTTGTTGCGTCCTTTCCTTAAGGATTCACAGATGGTTTAAGACCTATATATAGATCAAATGTAATAGTTTTGAAAAGAGATGAAATATATTGGCAAGCCAGACTTCTAGATTTTAGTCTATGTTTTTTGAGATTTTAGCCTTGATATGTACTGAAGCATAAATTTATGAATAAAATACAGTACAACTTTATTCTATATTGTTATTGTCTCTTTACTTATTGTATGTACTTTTTTATGTTTAATTTGTAAGGCATGTTAAACATATTGGCTATAAGGTAGCTATCTAAGTATTTGCAAGTTTCTTCTAAGGGTAGAATTAAACTTTGTGAGTAGTTTCAGAGAGTACAACAGTAATTGAGGATTTGATATAACATTGTGGGAGTGACAGGGTAATTTGTAAGGCACTTTAACTTAGTTGTATGTAGGTTGTAAGGCATCCTACAATATTCTTATTTGTTTACCTCTGTGGATTTATATCTTTTGACTCTATAGCCCAAGGATAGGCACTGGTCTAGAACTTGTTTGGCGATCCATTATCATCTAAATATTTAAAACTATTCAAAATCAATTACATTGACACAAAGAATATATAGTTAAAATCAATTGTACTCACACAGTTTACAATTTGAGTTTGTTGATTTCTTAAAGAGAAAATCAAATAGGTTATTCCTCCTAGATTCATAAGAATTATAAAAAGAAAGAAGGATGAAATTTCTTATCATGTTGTTGTCTGTCATCATCAAGATAATGGTTTGGATTGTTAAACTTATCTTCAGAGTAATCATTGTTATATTCATAGTTATCTATTTATCCATATAAGAATAGAGCATTCGGCACATAAGAAAAATCCACTCTAAAGATGCTGTCAAATCAGTAATCAATCATAGGTAAAACCTGCCTGAGTCAGTGGATCTCAAAAAAGGAGGTGATAATAGGTATCCCCAGTGTTATCAAAATACCTCATCAATTAGTGTTTTCTCTTACTTGAGTCAGAGTTTCAAAGGCATCGGGAGTCATAGAGTTATTCCAGTATTCAAGCATTTTAGAGGCCCTGGAAGAAAAAACCCTAATAGGGGTCAACAAGAAAACACTCAACATTATCTGAATGTCATAATAAAGACTTTCACTGTCCTACTTAGTTAATAGATTTATCTGTAACAATGGTTAAATTCATATAGTAATGATCTGATTCAAATACAACTTTGTTTTGCAGATTTTCATATCTATGCTAAGTACATAATACCTCTGATCAATTTGTTCACTTTAGTTCATCTGATTCACCATACTCTGTTCTTCTCGATAATGCTCTTTTCTCTGTTTGCTCAGTGATGTTTGCAGAAAAATGCTCAGTTTTGTCTTTAACCAATTTGATCAATCATGCATAAACTTCGCATGTGCACTTCAGCATCTGTGCTCGCACCTATATTCATAATGAATCTCTTGTCTCTTATATAGACATCATGTCTCATTTAATTTTCATCTTTCAGATTTTTCTGCTTAATCTTCATCATTTATTTTATCATTTAAACCTTCCTCGGCAATTGTGTTAAAAACACGTTTCAATCTTTGTCTTCTGATCTTCATTGAATTTTCATAACCGTTTGATCAAAATAACAAACTTTATCTTTTACCTCGAAATCATCAATTGCCAGTTCAGCATTCTAGTCGCCCTTAGTTTGAATTAAATGCGCGGTCAATACCTTGTTGTGTCGGCGATCTCTAGCTCGGTTATCACTATGCTCGGTATACACTGTTTTTTACTCGGTGTTCACTATCTTTCGGTGTATATAGAACTCTTCATTTTTCGACCACATAAACTTTGTTTGTTCCAAATCTTCCATACATAACAAATGTTTTCCACCATAATAATACTCAAATAAGTTGACATCAATGACAATACATTAACTGATAATGTTTATCATCACATCTGCAACTCGGTTGAATATCAACAAATGACTTCAAACATACAATTAGTTGTAGTTCATCAAATTATATCAAATCTTTTTAGGCAATGAAATAACCCTTCTCTGTACCATAAATGCTTATCTATCATTATCATGATTACTTAATATTACTGCCACTTTGTTGTTAGTCTTATCAAACCTAATGAAAAACAAGGTTTCATCATTTATATCCTTTTCCTATGCCAAGTGATGATATCCGCAAATTAAAAAAATATGCCTTTGTTAGCTCTCAAAAACTTTTCTATATATA
>MU226322.1:351409-363991 GCA_018584345.1 Thuja plicata
TTTCACTTCTAAAGGTAAATTACGTGTTAGTCGGTAAGGAAAATTAATTCCGCTAGTTCATTAATGCAATCGGTTTTGATGTGAAATGGAATCTATGTAAATTGAAGTTGTAATGGAAATAGAATTTTTTAGTAAGATGAAATACTTAATAATGGTAATTGAATTCATTAAGGGAACCTTAAGGAATGTATTTTTGAATGGTAATGATGATATGTTAGAATGTAAAAAAAAATAAAAAATTGTTAATTGTAATTTTAGGTCATAGACCTGATTCCTTATGGGTTCCCTGGCGGGGACATTACATTCTATGGGGCTATATGCCTAAATCATGCTTGAGTGGACATAGAGGATAAAATCAAACATAGAACCATACTAAACACTCTAGGCTTAGAAGCTACCCGGAACACCCCCGAAAGGTGATAATGATTATGCAAGGAAGATAGTAACTTCCCCAAGATCACTCGTACATTCATGCCACCCTAAGCATTTGGAACCGGATAATAGGGCGTCATGACTGGAGCCATTGTGTGCTTGGTGACGGTCATATTCTAATTAGCTCTTGTGTGTGTGCCTAAGCTTAAAAGAAGGTATTTTCATGCTATGCCAATTCCTTAGGTAGATTTTGTGCTTGAAGTGCTTGAAGAACATTGACAAATCCAAAACACAGATAGTATCCAACATTCAAATTTGTCACATGCTTGTATCATTCAAGGTTGCTTTGTCCCTTGTTAGATTGTTTTCAGAGACATGCTTTTTTTTTTCTGGTTTGATTATGTTGAAATTGGTTCTTTCCATGAAAAAAATCTATTGAGAAATCAGAACACGATCAATCTTTTGCCAGATTATCAAAACAACATCCTTTTGCAAAAATTTGGTCTTTTATGAGATATGTCCTAAAAACCTCCAACTATTCATCCAAGATTAGATCTACTTATAGGACATGACTGATTCCAAGAAGCATAAGAAGGTGAAAAATCCGTTACCACCCATGTAAAGAGAACAAAAAAACACAACCCGAGAGGTTACCAAGTACCAACACATTATCGATTCCGTCAAACAAGAAATCCATAAACGAGAACAGTTTGAAAAAGTGATCTACAACAACAAGGTTGCTCATTTCATGGGAAAATATCATCTAAATTCTACTTTTTTTGGAGTTGAACAATATGACTAGTCGATTTACTACAACAAACACAAGTTCCTCCTCTTCTTAAGCTCACTTAGCTTGCATTTTAGAACCTCACTTAGGTTGTCATCTTTAGAAACACATCACACACTCATCCTAGCACGATCTTGCATTAATAAAATCAATCCTAATTAACCTAGCATCATCCTAATCATCATCCAAAGCATCCTTGATCACACCCCTTACTTGGTAGTGCATACCTTTTTGAGTTGCTAAAAACCTACATCTTAATCGAACCCCATCCTTGAATGTCCTTAAACTAAGTATTGTTTTAGGATAATCCCCTTTGTCTTTTTGCAACCTCATCACCTTGATCAAAAGGTTGGTTAGCATTAACAAAGAATCTCGTCCGCCGAAGACCACAAGTCTATCTTAGGTAGACAATCATATCCACTTGATTCTATACTAGGGAAAGCAACCCTTGATCCTTGCATACATCAAGTCATCCTTAATCCGTAGAAGCACATCCATCATCTTAAGCACATCATAATCCTAGTATCATCATCCTTAGTTTCCTAGGTGCATCTTTGCATACATATTGCATCTCATATTCCCTTAGGATAATCATTTCATGCCACCTATCACATGAGCCACTAAGAAGAGGAAGAACATGGATCCTAATCTTGCCGCTAGCTCATCTAATCCTACGAATGACAATACCAACACCATGGTCACTTATGTGCATCATCCCAATGATCAAATCAAACATATCTGGGTAGACACTAATGAAACTCCCACTCTAAGTACTATGGAAATATTTATCAACCATCCAGCACTTGTCCACATGGTAAATGCCATGAGTGGACGTAACAACAACCAAGTACTCTTGGACATCCAACAAAAAGGACTTCAAATTCCACCTTGGATTATACCCACACTTGTCACATGACCTATGACACTTCCAAGGGAATGCCCTTATCCCATGATAAATGAAGTTTTTGATCCACTTCAATGAGCCCTACAAGTGGGAACTCTTCTCACGCAAGTAGTTCATCCCTCCATTCCACCTTCCATCATGCATACATCTTCACCTACCTTGGGAGCCCCACCTCCTGATGCCACATTAGCAGTACAAGAAATACCCCCTATCACTATGCAAGCACCTTCGCAAACCATAGTCGCTCCTCTTTCGCAAGCAATCCCAACATTCATTACAAACTTTCCACCACCACCAATTAGCACACAGCAAACCACTATTCCACCCATTCTTACTCAACCTATTCAAAGTGCTACAACCAGTTCACAATATCAAAGCACCCAAGTCTCCATGCCTATTCTACCTTTCTTCACCAAAGGCATGCCACCTACCAATGCCTATAACCAACCCTTATTTCCGTAAGGGTCCACTTTTCCCACTCCACCAACAATGCAATCACAACGAATGCCAGCAGTTCTACCTCAAACGTTGTTCAACCCAAATCCCCCCATGCTACAACCATCCATGGATCCCTTCACCGTACCCCAAATTCCCATCCAACCTATCCAATAGCAGCAGCAATAGCAACCTAACCAACAACAACCTATCCAACAGCAGCAAATCACTAATCCATTCACATATCAAGCACAACAACACCCAATCAACCCCTTAACAACTGCACAACCCACTATCCAAACTATATAGCAGCTGCAACCACTAACGCAGGGAGAAAATCCCTTCATGGCTCAACCACTGCAACAATTTGCTAACCCTTTTATCCAACCCATGCAACAACAACAAACTCATTCTGCCAATTACATAGCCATGCCATCTTCCGCTACATCGCAAACAATTCCCCCTCCACAACAAGTTCTCACTGGGGGAATTCTTCCACAAAACACTTATCCTCCATCCTATACAAGTGTGCAATAGGTTCATCCTACCTATCCAATGTTGCAACAAATACAAGCACATTTCCAACAGTTGCAACAATCTTATCAAGCGCTGACACCTCCTCCACTACAGTATTCCACTCAACCACAACTTCCACCACAACAACCCATATACGTTGACCAACAACCATCATACCAAATACCACAATATCGTCCACAAAATCCTCCATTTTCACCATTCGATCCATATTAGGTTCAAGGAAATCTTGCAATCACGATCAACAATCCTCCCCCGCAAATCAATCATGAATGGGAGGAAATGAAGAACCCTCTCAAGGAGCTAAAGGCTGGGACAGAGGCTAAAAAATTTAAGTTTGAAGAGGTATGTCCTTATCCATTTGACCAATCTATCACTGCTATACCCTTCCCCAAGCACTTTGAGACCCCAAAATTTGATAAATATCGGGGGAAGGGCGATCCTGTGAGTCACGTGAAATAATTCTACATGGCCTATCAAGAAGTGGCCTATAGCGATAACTTCCTCATGAGACTATTTCCCAAAAGCTTGGGAGGCACCATTCTTGAATGGCTCTACAAAATCCCTTACAGCACAGTCTCTTCTTTCACGGAATTATCTAAAAAGTTTGTGACCCAATACGCACATAATGTCAAAAATGAACTCTCACTCCTTGACTTATGCAATTCCAAACAAAAGGGAGGAGAAAGCTTGGCCAATTATCTTCAGCATTGGCAAGGGCTTACTACAAGGCTATCTTACCAACCCCTAGAACAACATCTTATCAAAATCTTCATTAACAACCTTCATCCTAAGCTTGCCTATCACATGTGCATAAAATGTATACAAACTTATCACGATATCAGAATCAAGGGTATGGACCTTGAGAAAAGTCTCATAGAAGAAGGTACCATTAAGCACTACAAATAATCCCATCCTGAAAAACATAACAATGATCGATCATGATATTGGAATAAGAAAAAAAACACGGTAACAGATGGAGCCACTGACACCAAACACGTTCAAGTTGTGGTAGCTAGTCCTAATGCACCTACCTAGACTTATCAGCAAGCACCACCAATGTACCCTCAACCTCCTCCCATGTATCAATAGCCCAATCCCATGTATCCTCAACCAACATATCAACAAAACATGCACCCTCAAGGTGCACCTATCTATCCTCCTCCAGGGATGTCATATCAACACAACTACCAAGGTCCTATGAATCAGACAAATGCTATCTCAGTCTTGCAAGGACAACAAAGACCTCATGCCTCAAATGTGCCACAACACATGTTTACCCCTTTGGGTGAACCTATAGATGTCATCTTCTGCAAGCTGGTCCAAGCTAACCAAGTCGTGTATCCTAAAACATAACCATTTGATGACTCAACTCCTAAGCCAGCTTGGTATAAAGACAATGAGTACTGTGAATACCACCATGTTAGGGGACACACCACTCTCAAATGCATGAAGTTGAAACACTATATCCATTATCTCATTGGCCACAAGGAGATCGAAGTGGATTCTCCTACCCAATCATTGCCAAATGCAGGTCTTAAAATTTATCAAAATGCATTCCCTAAACACACTTCCAGTATAGGCCCAGGCAATCCTACTTAGTCCTCTAATTAGGGAAAGGGTAAACAAGTGGAAAACACCGATAGAAAAGATTATACCAATTCCTATATCAACTATGATAATCTTATCGGCTACATATCCCAAGTCCAGTCCTCTGTCAATGTCATCCATGTCAAGGTTGCCGATAACCAATGCGCCATCACCACTCGTAGAGGTAGGATAACAATCGCAAGTTCCAGTCCCACCCCATCTGCTAGGACCCAATACAACATTTTGGAACACCTAGGGAATACTCCAGCTCAAATTTCCATGCTAGATCTTCTCTGCACATCACCCACTTATCAAGAGATCCTCAATAAAGCCTTGCAAGAATCCCATGTTCCCAGCGACATCAACC
Source organism: Thuja plicata (assembly GCA_018584345.1). Classification (NCBI taxonomy): domain Eukaryota; kingdom Viridiplantae; phylum Streptophyta; class Pinopsida; order Cupressales; family Cupressaceae; genus Thuja; species Thuja plicata. The sequence goes on from MU226322.1 coordinate 356,399, forward strand.
TCACTAAATTCCAAAACCTTGTCAGACACCTGTCTATATCTTGTGGGGTCTCCTTTAGATGAATAGATGTACCCTCTGAAGAAACCGATCATAATCTCCCACTCTGTATCACTATCATGGTTAAAGATTTTGCCATCAAATGAGTCATGATAGATAATGGATCGACCCTAAATCTGTGCACTCTAAAATTCATAAAACAGTTGGGTTGCACTGAGGCTGATATAATAAATGATGTCATCACAATAAAAGCATATGACAATCTGGAGCATACTTTTGAAGGCACAATATCATTTCCCATTCAAGTGGGCCCAGTTATCCAGGATCCATTATGTCATGTTGTTGATCTTGACCTCCCCTTCAACATCCTCCTTAGACACCCATGGATTCATTCTATGCAAGCCATCCCATCCACCTACCATCAGTGCATCAAATTCCCATATAAAGGCACTGATATCACTATCCGCATAGATCCCAAGCCCTTTTCATACTGCAATACATTGGAGACATCCTTTCCACATTCCAATCACTTTCCCAGGATTGATATCAGCACCTCTGTTGCCAGCTCATCTCGAACCCATTCAGACCCAGAAACAATCCTCTCCTCCACCTTGTCCACAGTCAAGATCAACAAAAAAGGTTGTGGTGAGTACACTTTATTTGATGCCTTTGCAGTTGGAGCACTCCCAATTGATCCTCACACTCAAGGCCACCAACCTAATCTAAGCAAAATAGAATCAGAGACAACCAAGGTACTACAATTTGGTTCTACCACTTTCATATCACAAGGTACTTTGAATGGCCAGGAAATGGAACCAAACATCAACCAATGGCTACATAAAGATCCACCACCCAAGGACACAAGTCACCTCAATTACTTCAAAGATAAGTACCCCACAATGCACAAACTGGTGATAGAAAAATGGAATTACCAAGGAGGTGGCCTTGGTTATGAAGAGCAAGGAATGAAAGATCCTATTGTACCTACCCGACTAGAAAAGCACCTGGGCCTTGGTATGGGCTCTGATATGAATGGGGACACCAATGAGTTCATCGACTATTCCTCTTGTCCATCCTTGGAAAAAATCATTGACATCGAAGATATCTCGAAAGAGAAAGTTGTGAGAGCTTATGACGATGTTTTCGATGATGTTTTCGATGATTTTTTTGACGATGAAACCTTCCTGGGAAATTTTTTCCTACAACAACTTTCTATCCTCTTTATTGACCTTCCCCTCTACCATCCTGAACTCATAGACTAGGACCAACCAAGTGCCGTACACATTGACGAGTTCCAAAGTGAGGATGCGCTCCTAAGCTTTATGGGAGCAATTGAGAAACGCAGTGACCGGGGGCAAGACTCAGCATATATCTACAAACTGGACCCAAAGGCATACTTTGGGGAAGAGGAGAACTTTAGCCACAAAAATGACATAGAAAACAAAAATAAAAAAGAGAAAAATTGATCCCTTAGAGAAAACCCCTCTGGGGTGCTATCTGATCATAAAAAAGTAAAAACAAAGGGCATAACCCTTGGTCAAAACCTCTTTGAGGTGCTAAAGGATGAAGATTCTCCTCTTCCTCTTATCTGAGACTATATACCTGAACAGTCATCAATTCTCATTGAAGAAGAAAAACCTGTCAACCTGGTTACCAAAGAAAATCCTGCCATCACATACATAGCAGCATCTCTGACTGAAGCAGAAGAAAGTGATCTTGTCACTTTATTAAAGGAATCCATCAACAAGTTTGCATGGTCTTACTCCCACATGCCAGGGTTAGATCTCAACCTGGTGGTTCACCATCTAGTAGTGGACCCAAACATCAAACCTGTCAAGCAAAAGCTCAGAAAGATGCACCCTAAAGTGGCACTACTTGTCAAAGTGGAGCTATAAAAATTACTCCACACCAAGATCATCCGCCCCATTGACGATTCTGACCAGATTTCTAATATGGTGCCTATCTCTAAGCCTGATAAATCAATCAGGATATGTACAGATTTTAGAGATCTCAACAAGGCATGTCCCAAGGATGATTTCCCCTTGCCAAACATAGACATGATTGTGGATCTCACAATAGGACATGAGATGTTGTCACTCATGGATGGATTTTCTAGATATAATCAGATCTGCATTGCAGAAGAAGATCAACATAAGACAACATTCACAACCCCTTGGGGCACCTTCTACTATAACATGATGCCTTTTGGCTTAAAGAACACTGGGGCAACCTATCAAAGAGAAATGACTGTCATTTTTCACGACATGATTCACAAGATCCTTGAAGACTATGTGGATGATATCTTGGCAAAATCAGTAAAAAGGGAAGATCACCTAGATGTTCTGGAATGTGTCTTTGAAAGAATTGGACACTACTACTTAATTCTCAACCCTAAGAAGTGTGTCTTTGGGGTCACATCAGGGAAACTCCTAGGGTTTATTGTATCCAGATGAGGCATTGAAATCAATCCAAAGAAAGTACAAGCTATCATAGAGATGCCTCCACCAAAAACACTCTGAAAGCTATGCAGCCTCCAAAGAAAGCTACAATATGTGTGTCATTTCATCTCTCAACTAGCAGACAAGTGCAAACCATTCACCCATCTCCTACGCAAAGACAACACATTCAAGTGGGATCCTTAGTGTCAGAAGAGTTTTGAGAAAATCAAAGAATATTTGGCTAATCCACCCATCTTGGTACCACCTGTACCTGGTCGACCACTTATCCTATACATTTCTGCTACTACCACAGCACTGGGGGCACTCCTTACCCAATTGAATGATGAAGGCAAAGAAAGAGCTAATTATTATATCAGTCGAACCTTAGTGGGTTATGAGCTCAATTATTCTCCTATGGAAAAGGCATGTCTAGCAGTGGTCTTTGCCACTCAAAAAATTCACCACTACATGCTTAGTCACACAACCAAGCTCATTTTAAAGGTGGATCCTCTCAAGTACCTACTCTCCAGGACTACACTTACAGGTTAAATGGCAAAATGGGTTATGTTGCTAAGTGAATTTGATATTCAATATGTCGATAGAAAAGCCATTAAAGGGCAAGTCATTGTCGATCAGCTAGCCAAAGCACCATTAGTAGATGCATATCCTTTGGTCACAGAATTTCCAGATGAGCATTTGTACATGATATAAGAACAACCAATGTGGCAACTTTACTTTGATGGGTCCTACACAGCTCATGGTGCAGGGGCAGGAATACTTTTTGTCGCACCTCAAGGTGACTACATCCCCATGTCATTGAAATTGGGATTTCCCTACACAAATAACATTGAAAAATATGAAGCACTTATTGCAGGACTCTGCATGGCCATAGAATGGAACATCACATATATTCGGGTCTTTGGCAACTCCCAACTCATCATCAAACAAGTCTTGGATGAGTATCAAACCAAAGATGACAAATTGATGCCATATAAGAAGATGGTTGACAAGCTGAAAGAACACTTCCTCCACTTGAAAATAACACAAGTACCACATTTACAAAAAAAAATTGTTGATGTAATGGACACAATTGGCTCCCTTCTCGAGATTCCCCATGAGTCTATGCAATACAAATTCTTAGTTGAGAAACTGCATGCTTCCGCTTATGAGAATGATGAATCCAATTGTGTATGTGTCTTGGTTGGTCCCTAGTCCCCATGGTACCATGATATCCAATCTTACCTACAAAATGGTATCATATCTCCTCACCTCACTGCAAACCAATGACAAAACTTTATCTGCAGAGCATCCCGTTACACCCTTGTAGCCAATACCCTTTATCGTCGAGGTTATCACAACGTACTCTCTAGATGTCTAGATGAAAATGAAGCTGCCTAGGCTTTACAAGAGATACATGGTGGAATCTAAGGTGCCCACACAAGTGGCATGGTCCTAGAAAATAAACTTCTATGTATAGGGTACTATTGGCCTACAATGGAACATGATGCTTGTGAGTTCGTCAAAAAGTGCCTACCTTGTCAACAACATGCTAATTTGATCCATGCTCCTACTCAGGACCTCAAACCTACTGCACCTCCTTGGCCCTTCTCTTATTGGGGTTTTGACCTTGTTGGTAAGATTACTCCCCTCTCTTCTGAAGGCCACAAGTACATAATCACAGCTATGGAGTATTTTACAAAGTGGGTCGAAGCAATTTCACTCACACTCACTACTTGTGTCTAGATATCCAAATTCATCCTCTATCACATCATTTTCCACTTTGGCATACCCTCCACCATCTTCACAGATCATGGTACACCATTTGAAAATCAACATGTTAGTGATCTTTGTGCTTAGCTCCATATCCATCATGTTTCTCCAGTCTATATTTCCCACAAGGTAACAGCCAAGCTGAGGCAACTAATAAAACCATCCTCAAAATCCTCAAGAAAGTTGTCAATGATACCAGTCATGATTGACATCTCCAAATCAATCCTACCCTTTGGGCATGTCGCACCTCCTACCGTACTCCTACTGGCACTACTCCCTACTCTGTAGTCTACGGTGCTGAAGCAGTCTTACCAATTGAGGTCGAACTATCTTCCCTTCGAGTATCACTAAGAGGCCTGATTAATGATGAAGATTACTGGGTAGCATGACTCACACAGTTGGATCTCCTAGATGAGAAGTGCCAGCAATCTTATGATCACCTGATTTTTTACCAAAATAGAATCAAGCAAAACTATAACAAGAAGGTCCACCCATGCCAGTTCTAGGTAGGGGACCTTGTGCTAAAAGAAGATCAGAAAGTGGGTACTGATCGAGAAAAGAAAGGAAAGTTTGAAGTCACCTGGCAAGGTCCATATGTTGTCACTGCATGCTTCGGTTCTGGGGCATATCAACTCTCTACCCCAGAAGGAGAACCATTGAATGATCCTATCAACATCACTCAGCTCAAGCGCTTCTATGCCTGACAGCTGGTTGTTCATTCCAGTTATCTGAGAAAATCCATAAAAAGTATAAAAGGTCTTGAAGAAAGCACAAAAAAAATGAAAAATAGTCCTGAAAAAATCTCTAAAAAGCATAAAAATGAAGCTGAAAAAATGGTTGTCCCAGTGAAAACCTGGTAAACAGGCACTAGGGAAATATCAAAAAAATAAAAAAAGCAAGAGAGAAAAAAAAAAAAGAAAAAAGAAAAGAGAGAAATAAGCATCCAATAGTGAAAACTTGGCAAACAAGCGCCTTGGACAAGTACCATGATGAAAACCTGGTAAATAGGAATCGTGTGTAATCCCTCCATCCAGTTTCTCTCCACACTTGGGGGAAAATTCTTCTAGCCACTCCCCCGTCTCTCTTGTCCTCCCAGTCATCTACCATACCTATCATGTCTTGTCAATTTCCCCTCCTCCATCCTCCTTTAGATCTTGATAAAATACAAAAAATGTAAAAAACTTAAATGTATACATGCTTTTGGACCCCTCTTGGTATCCAGTTCTACATCCCCCATCATTTTCATTCTCCATTCCATCTTCATCTTTGCCTCCCATTTCACTATAATTAGCCACAATTGCTTACTCATCTTGCTTCTGCACCATTTTCCTATCCACCATCTTATCTTCCATCCTTCTCCTATCCTATCCACCATCCCATCTTCCATCCTTCTCCATCCTTTAACCACCATTTTGTCTACCCTCTACCTCCCTTAGTGTCTTGATTTACCTCATCCTAATTCCTCATCACACATGACCTATCCTAAGTGGGGGCATTCTATTCCTTGGAAACTTTAGTGTATCCACCTTTCATCTCCCAGTCCTCTTCTCCCATCCCACTATCATATCCTATCTATTCCTTCCATCTATCTTCCATCAAAAGCCATCTCTTCACTATTCATCCTCTAGCATGGGGGCATCCTTTTCCACATAGTCCTTGGATTCCTATCCATCCATTCCCTCAATCTATCTCCCCTCCGAGCTATCTTCCCATCTCCACCATTCCTTAGTGTTCCCTTGTCATCAATTACAACATCCATCTTCCTTCATCCATTCTTCTAATCCATTTATCTTCTAATTAATTCATGTTCAACTCTATCTAATCCATTCCACCTTTCATCCATTTATTCTTCCTTCCTATCCAATTCAATATATTCTATCTATGCATTCAATTCTTTCATATCACTACAATCACTTTCTTTCCTGACTAGGGCAACATCATGCGCATCCTCATCATCTCATCCATCATCTCAAGCCCCTATGTATCTTATCATCAGTCTCCTTGGCATCTTCATCATCCTGTTGTACAACTTAAATGCATCAAAAGCCAAAATCAAAAAATCCTAAAAATCAAAAGATCCAAAGAAATCAAAAAATCCTAAAAATCACAAAATCCAACAAAATTAAAAAACAAAAAAAATCAAAAATCATCCAAAATCATGCAATAAACACTTCGTTCTTTTCGCATTGTTCCAGGTCTTAGTTTTTAGCAATGTTTCAACTCATGCGACTGCGCAATGTTTTGCACCAAATCAATTTTGCGACTGACTGTCCTTGCTCCCCATCCCGTTCACATCTTTTGCCAGCAAATATCTTTCCATCAAATCAAATTCAATCTTTTCCCATTAGAATGCATCCTTCTGACGTCATCTTATCAAATCCTTCATCACATCAATCCCGTTCATGGCAAGAACTTTGGACCAAATGACTGCTTGGTCATGAGGCCTTGTTTATTGATTTTATCTTTTTGTGTCGGTTAAAACCTACTCACCACTACCTCAATCTGTTATATCTTGGTGCATTGTGACTGGTTTCTACTGATACATGCATCTTTTGCAGTGTGCTTTTGTTGAGCATCTAGTCCACGCAAAGGAATCTTGTCATCTGTGTTTTCTAACACCTGATGCATACCTCCTATTGCAATATCAAAATGGGATGTGCTCTCCATATTTTTCACACAAATGGATCCCCAATGCTCATTAGCTGCATTTAATTTCATCTTTGCATTTACATTCTTGGCTGCATTCTTAATTGCATTTCAGAAGGCTTCTATTTATTGCCTCATTTCCTCTCTCCCGTTGCATCCTTTTTCAAGAAAATTCCACAACGTCATCTTTGTTGTGTTCTTTTCTTGAGGGGGCACAACCTTGTATCATCGTCACTTTGGTACGACTCCTAGAAACCCTCTTCCTCTGGGCAACTCATTTTCTTGTCTTTGATGAAATGTCACTTGCGATGCCACGTCAAAGAGGGGCAAAATGTAGATGTACAAAAATATTAATATTATTATTGATATTATTATTCCTCTAACTATTTAATTCAATGAATTAAATAGTTTCATTTATCAATAGTTTAAATACTATTCTAATGTATTTCATTTAAATACATTTGCCTCCACAAAATCCCCTTTTAATAAATTTATATTTATTAAATCCTCCATATTCCTAATTCTTCTAAAGCATGATTTATTCAAATTCAATTTGGTTTGTAATCTAAACCCTAGCTAGGAACCTATTAATCCTACCCTAAAGCCTACCCTATGCCTACCCTACTCCCATCACCTCATTTCCTAAGTATACTTCCCCACCTAACTATCCTTTAACCATGCTTAATGGGTGATTCCTAACCTTTTTAAGGATAATGGAATGCTCACCCACATGGGGAAATTC
>MU226322.1:435541-451268 GCA_018584345.1 Thuja plicata
ATGCTACCTTCCTTGATCAAACACTCACTTGGCCTATCAATAGGTATCTGGCATCTCATGATATCTTCATGATCAAACTTTTTGATACTCCTTGGGATGTATCTCAATATAGAAAGGATCTTTAAATACCACTTAGTTAAGAGACTTTGTGATTCAATGGTTAAACTAAAATAGTATGATATGTTAACATATACAACTTATAATTATAGATTTTCAGATCTATTGTAATCTCATAGAATTATTCTAATCAATATATCTCAATTTATACCTTTGCTCCACTTTGATTATGCTCGGTGATGTTGTTCTCTGTTGCTTGGTGTCCATAGAAAAATTTAGCTCTTTCCTCAACTTGTTGATCAGGACTGTATGAAGTTTCTCTTTATTAGTTTCTCTTCAGCAAAACTCCTATTTTATCTCACTGAGATCTTCTTTTCATTCATTCACCCACCACACCTTTTCATAATGAGTTGAGTTGTCTCTTTATAGACATGATATCACCTGTTACAATGAATTTAGAGTAACTGAGAGGGGAGGGGTGAATCAATTATCCTCAGGTCTAGATGTAGTAAAATAAAACTTTCTGTACTTCAGATCTACTTGGCAACAATAGCATAAGTCAACAACTTTAATCATGCAGTTTACTGTCAATTGAAATTAACTTGTAGAAACATAACAGTAAAGCAAACCATAAGAATTCACACAAGTTGACACAAGTATTTAACATGGAAACCCAATATGGGAAAAACCACCAGTAACATGCTACCAATTATTCACTCTTCTGAAGTGATGCCCTATGAGGAGCCAACCCTGTTGAAGGTTACAATAACACACTGCTAGGTGTGACCTGGTTAAAGGATTTAATCACCCTATCAGGAGTGGCCTTGTTAGAGGACTTAGAAAATTCCACTCTGAATGTCACTGTGTTAGAGGATTTATACAAATAACTGCTAGGTCAACCTTTTTAAAGGATTTTAACTGATACAATGGTTAGAAAGTAATCGGCAGTTGTGATCTGGTACATACAACTTACTTTGCAAATTTAGATCCAATTACAGTTCTGATGTTAACTTACTGGATAGCTTGCATTGTCATTTCAACCTTATGATATGCTTGGAAATCCATCAAGCAATGACACATGTAACTCTCTACTTCTATATTCAGCCTTCTCTGCCATATTATGCTAAATAGTAAATCAACTATGCAACTCTTTTGCATTCACTTTTCATTCAGCAACACTTTTGCATTCTGCATCTACTTCTGCATCATCTATGAATAACCCCTTCAGGTTATCATATACCTCTCTATCTAGTTTAGATAAATCTTTTTCCGCTTAAACAATATCGTAGATCTTAGGTTAGGTCAGATCAAACAGATCATCTCATCTTTGCATTCATTTACTTCTCCAAAGTAGTCTCTAATTAAATCTTGAAACCATGCATTAATTACGGTTACCCATACATTAAATGATGTGAATCAATCTTTAATTAACATTACATATCCCAATAAAATTAACTAAGTTGGCCAAAGATCTCAAATCTCATCATTAATCAAACTTCTGTAAGTCGGCCAACATCACTATTTTTACTTGACAATTTCAATGGTGCTCAGCATTGAACAACTTTTGCTTGTCACGAACAACTTTACTCGGCACAAGAAACTTTGCTCAGCATGGAACAACCAGATTTAAACAATTAATTGCTTTGCCAGAGTGATAACTAATCAAGTACCCTTTTATTTGCCTTAACTCAACCATTCACTTGGTCTTCTTGTAAAATATTCTCCATCAACAATAGATATGATACTCAAATAGATAACAATGGTCTTACCAGTAAAGGTTTGACAGCAATGAAAAAATAAACAATTGCTTGCATTGTCACTTTCCAACAATCATCGTTGTTAGGTTCTTGATTTTCTTTATCTTGGCGTGATCCACAATTATTGCTAATTATATTTAAAGAAAAACTCCTATTTTATCTCGCCGATATCTTCTTGCCAACTAGACAAAACAACTTTAAATCCATTACTTATCTCTAACTTTATCTTGTCGATGGAAACAAAGATAACTACCAGTTAACTCTATATTTAGCTCTGCCAACTAGATATTTTGTCATTTCTGAACTCAAGTTAATTTTGGTGTTTAACTCTTTGATAGCTTTGGTCAACACTCTAGTTCTCCTCGGGCTTCTCCGTTGGTTTACACTATGTTTCTGGCCTTTGGTTATGCTTTTGATTCTTCTCGTTGGTAATGTTTTTTGGTGTTCTTACTTGGACATCACTATGACTTGAATTTCGGGGATCTCTATCTGTCAGTATTCCACTGACAATCGGTGTTTGAAGTCGTATTGTGAATGCTTGTCTTTTATGCATTACTAAAAGCATAATCTCTTTCTCTTTGATTCTCAGAAGTCTTTGACACTGTGATTATAACCGATTAGATTATATCAAGTTGATATCAATGAAAATACAATCCATTAACTGATTTAATATCTTTCATTATCCTTCTTTATTTCAGTGATCAACTTAACATCTTCAAACGTTTAATCAGTTACATGTTATCAATCTCTCCCTTTGGCATTGATGTCAACATACTACATTATCATACTATACTATTACTAATACAATATGAAATATATAGTTTCATCAAGCTTTCCTAATGTAACTATTACAAATGTCTGGCTCTCGGTAAGCTCAAAAATAGCTTAGATTTGTTTCATGTAGAGTGGTTGTCTTCAATCTTCAATCCCTTCTCTGGATAGATGTATCATCTGATATCTTTGTTATGATATGTGCTCTGCCTTGACTGTTCCTCTTCTTGATAATCTCTTTTTCTTTTGACAGCAATCTTTCTCTTTTTCTGAACTCTCTCCCTTTGTTACTTCTCTCCCTTAGATGGATATTTCATATGTAATCAATTTCTCTCCCTTAGAATATTGATTAACTCTTCCTTCTGATTCTCAGGAACTTCTCTACATGGATAATGATATAATCTCTCCCTTTATCATATCTCTGCCTTTATGATCATATCTCCTTTAATATGATAATGGAATCATCTATCCCTTTGATAATGCAAATCTCTCACTGATGATAATGAGATAAATCTCTCCCTTTGACAACAATGCCAAACAAAAATAATTCTCCTTGTTTTATCATCTATATCATATCCATCCCTTTGCATAATATATTTCTTGAATTTCCCCATCCATCAGCAATACAATGTCTCTATTTTTTGGTGCAGATATGTACCTTTCTATGTACAAAAATATTTGTTGTTGTTCATCTCTGTGTTTGTATCAACATGACTGATCTTCAGATTTGGTATAGGTTGATGCAACCCCCTAGTCAGATTACTGACCTATAGACAAGGGTTGGACCCCTAGTCTCTGTCTCAAGTACTCAAATGTATCCTTCGGTAATGGCTTGGTGAATATGTCAGCTAACTGTTCCTTTGATTGAACATATTCCAGTGTCACTTCCTTTGCTTGCACCTATTCTCTTAGATAGTGATACTTGATAGCAATATGCTTAGTCTTAGCATGCATGACTGGATTCTTAGAAATGTTTATTGCACTAGTATTATCATAGTAGATAATTACTGGTTCAATGAACTTCATATTCATACCTTCCAGAAATTGTTTGATCCATGCAATATTGGAGAAATTTGTAGCAACATCCGCATACTCTTCTTTTGTATTTGACTGAGAGATACATCCTTGCTTCTTACTGATCCATGTGACAAGTCTATCACCCATGAAGAATGCTCCTCTAGTTGTGCTCTTTCGGTCATCAATGTTTCCAGCCCAATTAGTATCTATATAGAATTGTAGCTCAAATTTTCCTTCTCTTTTTTACCATAAGCCATAGTCCTTGGTGTTCTTTAGATATCTCAGAATTCTCTTGACAAAAGTCATATGTGATTCTTTAGGATTAGCAGAGAATCTTGCAACTATTCCAACTACGTGTGCTATATTTGGTTTGGTGTGAACAACATACATCAGTTTTCCAATCATTAATCTGTATAAGGTCTGACTTACCTCATTGGATTTGTCTTCTTTTGTCAGCTTACATTTAGTAGCCATAGGTGTTCCAACTGGTTTGGAATCTTCCATCTTGAATATCTTCAACACTTCCTTGATGTATTTAGACTGAGTGATGTATATGTCTGTATCTTGTTGAAGAATCTATAGACCAAGAAATAATTTGATCTCCCCAAACATAGACATTTCAAATTCCTTTCTCATTTCATTAGCAAAGGATTTTCATAACAATTCATTCCCTCCAAAAATGATATCATCAACAAAAATTTCAGCAATCATAATATTGCCATCGGTATCTTCTTTTAAGTACAGATTTCTATTTTCACTTGTTCTAAAAAATTTTATGCTAATGAGATATGAGTGAAGTCTTTCATACCAGGCTCTTGGTGCTTGTTTCAATCCATACAAGGCTTTATGTAGTCTACATATCATTTTTCTCTTGTTTGGATCAACAAACCCTTCTAGTTGTTCAATGTATACCTCTTCTTCAAGTATTCCATTTAGGAATGCAGATTTGACATTCATCTAGTATACCTTGAATCCTTTAAATGCAGCATAAGCAAGTAAGATTCTAACTCCTTCTAGTCTAGCAATGGGTGCAAAGGTTTCTCCATAATCAATACCTTCTTCTTGTGCATATCCCTTGCATACTAATCTTTCTTTATTTCTAGTGACTTCTCCATTCTCATTCAGCTTGTTTCTGAATATCCATTTAGTATCAATGACATTCTTGTCATCTGGTCTTGGTACTAGTGTCCATGTATTGTTCTTCTCAATCTGTTCTATTTCTTCATTCATAGCACTGACCCATTCTTCATTCTAAAGTGCATTGTTAACATATTTAGGCTCAAAATCACAAAGTAAACATCTGGTGTTAAGTGGCTTACTTCTTGTTCTTGTTCTAGCCTTCTTGTCTCCTATGATTTGATTTTTTGGATGATGTCTTCTGACATACTTGGAAAATTTTGGTTCATCTCTGTGTTCATCATTTTTATCATCTTCTTCACCTTCATTCTCATCTCCATTGTTTAGAAAATCATCTTGAGGATTATCCTGATTGTCGATAATTGCAGCCTGATGCTCGGGTGCAATATTCCGATGCTTGGGAGCAACACACTATTGCTCGGGTAGAGTTTTGGGTTCTATATAAACAAACCTATTGTAGTCCTTTGGTTCCTTTTTTCTTTCCTTATCATTCTTTTTTGCAAATTTATCTATTTTCACATTTGCACTTTCAATGATTTTGTTAGATGACTTTTTAAGACATTTACAAGCCTTTATTTTGGTTGAGTACCCTAGAAAGATACCTTCATCACTTTTGCAGTCAAGTTTTCCATTTCTATCATCCTTCAATATATAACATTGACTACCAAAGATTCTGAAGTAACTTACATTGGGTGTATGACCATACCAAAGCTCATAGGGTGTCTTCTTTGTGTCTTTCTTCAATTGAACTTTGTTTAATGTGTAGACATCAGTACTGATAGCTTCCCTCCATAAAGTTTGAGTGATGCTTTTTTCAATCATCAATGTTCTTGCATAGTCAAAAATTGATCTATTTATGCTTTCAACAATTCCATTTTGCTGTGGTGTCCTCGGTGCAGAAACCTATCTTTTAATTCCATGCTCATTGCAATAGTTAGAAAATTCTTTTGAAGTAAATTCCCCTCCTCTATCTGACCTTAAGCATTTCAATTTCTTTTCACTTTTTTTTTCTACCATTTCTTTATACCATTTAAACATATTAAATGCTTCTGATTTATCTTTCAAAAACATGACTTTCATCATTCTAGAAAAGTCATCAGCAAAGAGAATAAAATACCTATCTCCATAGTAGCTCTTTGTCCTCATGGGTCCACATAGATCTGTATGGACTAATTCTAGAATCGTAGTAGATGTATGGGTTTTACTCTTGAAACTAGACTTTGTCATCTTACCTTTTTGACAATTCTTGCACATGATATGCTCAGGCTTAGTCATGCTCGGTAAGCCTCTGAGATTCCTTTTGTTTCTTATCTTTATCATGTTGTACCACAACCATATGTCTTCATTTCTAGCCATTAAACAAGTGGTGTTAGTGTCATCAAGATAGAAAAGGTTACCTTTTGTCTACTCGCCGGTACCAATCAATCTTCCTCATTCATTGTAGATCTTCACCTTCTTATTTTCAAATGCTACTCTGTGACCTAAATTATTCAACTGTGAAACACTTAATAATTTTTAATTCAGTCCTTTTACCCAGTAGGCATTTTCACATTTTATTAGGTTATTCAACATTATGGTTCCTTTACCTTCAGCTGGACAAGGTGTATCATTTCCCATTCTCACTGAACCACCATTATAGTATTCAAAAGTCTCAAACTTTTGTTTATCACCGATCATATGGTGAGTGCAGCCACTATCTATGATCCAGACATCATTTTTACTAACTTTAGATATGAGTGTAGTTTCTACATACCTCTCTTCATCTGAATCATCCTTCATGGCTACAAATACCATCTCGATGTCTTCTTCTGATTCGGTGTCAGTGTCATCAGCTCTACTCTCAGCTAGGTAACAAGCTTTCTTTCCTTTGTCCTTGTAGTCTCGGGTATCTCTCTTGTCAGATTGCTGATTTCTCTGGTAATCTCTATTATCAACTTTATCAAACTTCTTCTCATATGATGTGTTATTTCCTCTGTCATATTTTCTTCGGTTTGGACATCTTGCAGTAAAGTGTCCAACCTCTTTACAATTGAAACATACAAGTGGTAATTTACCTTTGTATCTACCTTTGCCTCTCTCCAATATTTTGGCCATAAGTGCTTCAATATCATCAAGTCCTTGATCCTCATTATCACTGTCACTATCATTTCTAACAACATGTCTATGACTTGAGTTACTTATCTTTAGAGAAGATTTGAATGTAGATTCTATAGACGGTAAGACACTGTTATCAATGTTGTTCATCTCAAATGAAATTAGTCTACCATTCAGACTATCTAGAGTAATTGTATTGTTTGCAACTGCTCTCATTTCTTGAATAGCAGAAACTCTAATAGCATATACATGTAGTAAGGTTCTTAAGATTTTACTTACCACTGTCTCCTCTTCAAGTACACCTCCAAATCCTTGGATAGCATTTACTACCTCTTTGATTTTGTAGCTATACGAAGTGATGTTTTCTCCTTCTTTCATTCTTAGGTCATCAAACCTCCCTCTTAGGCTTTCTTCCTTTTCTCTTAGTACATTGGCATCTCCTCCATGTACAAACTTCAACTTATTTCACATTTGCTTTACAGAGGTGCAGGTTTTGACATCTTCAAACTCAGCATCAGAGAGTGATGATGCAAGTTCTATCATCATGCAGTTATGCTCATGCTTTATTCTTAATTTCTCAAGAGTATGAGGTCCTGTAGGAAACACATATTCAATATCTAAGTATTGAACAATATCATTTCCAATACTTGATAGGTGGAGTCTTATTCTTCTTTCCCATGATGCAAAGTTGTCTTTATTCAACTTGGGCACATCTCGTCTATTCATCTTGTGATCTTTTGCTTGAGCTGTTAAACTACCTTTGTAAGCACACAAGCTTTGATACCAATTGTTAGTAATAATTGAGAGGGGGGGTGAATCAGTGACCTCAAAAATATTCCAATAATCAACCCAAAAACTTAGTACCACAATATTAAGCCTCTAGTTATCTTCAGTCCTATAAGATGAATGCCTCCAAATACTTTTATCAAATTACTACTACTCGGAATGCTTTGTAAAACCTTCTACTGTATGTTTACCGAATAGCAGTCTATTAATTTACCAAAAGACAGTAAATTATATAGAGTATACTGATCAATCCAATTAAGTTAAGTGTGGTGCAAAAAAATAAAGTAATGACTCATAAACACATTGACGCATGGATTTTTAACGTGGAAACCCTGTTAAGGGAAAAAACACTTGGGACCGGTAACCCAAAATTTTCACTCTTCTAAAGTGAGATCGGTGAAGAGCCAACCCTATTAAAGGTTACAAAAACACTATTAGGTGTGACCTTATTAGAGGATTTAAAATTTTAGTCTGTCACTTGATATTGGGCATCTCTATGCTACCTTCCTTGATCAAACACTCACTTTGCATGTCAATAGGTATCTGGCATCTCATGCTATCTTCATGATCAAAAGTTTTGATACTCCTTGGGATGTATCTTAATTTAGAAATGATCTTTAAATACTGCATGGTTAAGAGACTTTATGATTCAATCGTTAAACTGAAACAGTATGATATGTTCACATATACAACTTATACTTGCAGATTTTCAGATCTATTGTAATCTCATAGACCTATTCTGATCACTATATCACTGTTGTTAGGTTCTTGATTTTCTTTATCTTGGCATGATCCACAATTCTCTCCAACTAGATTTAATTAAATCTCCTTTTTTATCTCGCTGAGATCTTCTTTCCAAGTGGACAAAATAACTTTAAATCCATTACTTATCTCTGCCTTTATCTTGTCGATGAAAACAAAGATAACTACCAATTAACTCTATATTTAGCTCTGCTAGCTAGATATTTTGTTGTTTCTGAACTCAAGTTAATTTCAGTGTTTAACTCTTTGATAGCTTCGGTCAACACTCTAGTTCTCCTCGGGCTTCTCCGTCAGTTTACACTATGTTTCTGGCCGTCAGTTATGCTTGTGATTCTACTCGTCAGTAATGTTTGTCGGTGTTCTTTCTCAGGCATCACTATGACTTGACTTTCGGTGATCTCTATCTGTTGGTGTTCCACTGACCATTGATGTTTGAAGTCATATTGTGAATTCTTTTCTTTTATGCATTACTAGAAGCATAATCTCTTTCTCTTTGACTCTCTGAAGTCTTTAACACTGTGATTATAACCGATTAGATTATATCAAGTTGAGATCAATGAAAATACAATCCATTAACTAATTTAATGTCTTGCATTATCCTTCTGCATTTCGGTGATCAACTTAACATCTTCAAACATTCAATCAGTTACATGTCATCACACTATGGGATGGATAGTTTGGATCCTTGTATATGATGTATTATTCTTTGTTATGCTCCAACATTTGTATTGGTGATTTTCATGACTTGATGTTTTACGAGAAGTTTTTTTATGGATTTGGTTTTGTCTTCTCTTTGTTTATTTTGTTGGGAGCATTAGGGTAGGTTATCAAGGAGCATAGAGGGGAAGTGTCTTGTAATGGGGTCCAGGGTCCTAAGAAGCTACTAGGATAACTCATTGCAAGTGACGTAATAAGTGACAGCTTAATAAATCTATTAGGAGAGAAAAATTAACAAGATAATTTTGTGTTCTCACCCATGCCTTGAGTGCTATTTAAGGGTAGGATGTGTTAGGAATAACAGTCCACAAGACAACTGGGAGGGGGGGTGAATCAGTTGTAATATATTATAAAACTTTAAACTTTATAAACCAAATCTGCAAATGTAAATGATAACACAGTAAATGCCAACATCACAACACAATATTTGTTGTCAAGGAAACCCTGTTAACGGTAAAACCCCGGTGGGAATTAACACCCAAAATTATTGTACTGAGAGTATAGTATCCATATTAAAAGATATTAGCCCTGTTAGGAGCTTGTTACAATATTACAGTACACATTCCATGTTAGGAGACAGACCATGTTATGAATCAAAGAAAATAGTAGGCTCACTGCCAAGGCAAACTGCCCAAAGAAGGTTAAAGCCACCCTCAAGGATTTACAATCTGAATCAAGTGTATAAAGAAAATACACATTCCAGTGAACTGTCTGATAGCAACTGTCTTTGTTCGGTCAGTTACAGTGAAGTATCAACTCTACTTTGTATCCAGCAGTCAACAAGCTTTGCAACTTCTACACACCTCAGTTATTCTTTCTCTATCACACTTCTCCATAATAAAATATCATTCATATATACCCTCTTACAATAATTCATTAGGTCGGCCAGTTAAGCTTTCCTAATACATAATTAACTAGGTTGGCCAATTAAGGCTTTCCATCATACAAATAATTACATAACCCCTTGTTAAGATACACATGGTATTTATAATAATTATAAATCATTTAAAATCCATCACATATACTTCTAGATCCATAATTCATGCTCACAATTAATTTCACACGCTACATGTCTGAAGTTGGCCAAGAAATATGTCTTCTCCAGAATACACACCATAGCTGACATCATTATTATCCAAACAACAATATAACTCAACCCATTACACTACCATATGTCGGTTGTCCATCAGTAAGCTCGCAAGTTCTAAAATATCTTCACCAGAAAGATATACCCGAAACACAGAGACCTGCTTTGTCCAGAACCACAATTACAGTCCAAAAAACCAGTCTTCACCCAATCAACTGTAACATCCATAGTATGTAACATAAATCCAAGTGACCTTAGGGATAAGGTCAACACACATCCTTCTGCATAAATCCAACTTCGATCATTCAGAATCATCTGTACAGTATCCGTACACGCCTTTCAGTTAAGTAGCCAGTTTGTCTTCTCCATGGAAATATATGTTGACATCAGTGAAAAAACATGAATATAAACAACATGATCAATAACCAAAACTGATATCATCCAATAGGATGGGAGTGAGAGAAGATTCTTGATTGAGGTATAACATAGTTATGATCCTTGTATGAAAGGATTACTGGGCTACATAGAGTCACTTGGGGTCCAGGTTCCAAAGAGATGATGACATGTAACTGATTGAATGTTTGACTATATTAAGATGAAGATGATGCAAGACATTAAATCGGTTAATGGTTTGTGTTGGTACTCCTAAATTTGGAACAAATTTGGAGTCACCATGTTAAAATTTTTAGATAAGCAAAGTGAATACCTTTGAAAACTTGGGTGAGAAGGCTCAGTTCGAGTAATTGAAAAGATGCCCAGATGATTTTCATAAGGTAAAAATTTGGAAGAGGCTTTAATGCCTTTCATTTGATGTATGCAGTGGGTCCCAACTCCTGAATTTCAGTTCTGACATGTTTAGGGAGTAGTCATTTTGAGGGGGTCACCTAATTCTGCACTTTGCTAATTGTCAATTTGCTGACCGGAGCCTACTTTGCTGCTGAGTATCTTACACCCTGTTGAGTTTCATAAGCCGCCACTTTGGGAATGTTTAGCATGCATATCAGAGAGCTTATGTTTTAGATCTTAGGTCATTCTGAATCTGTTTGATAAGTTTTCATACTTCCCAAAGTTGGTTGTTCATGAATTGTTTGCATTTTTGTCCTGCCTAGAAATCTGAATAGCCCATTTTGACATGTTATAACTTTTGACCAGTTGTTTCAATTGAGAAAATTCCTTTTGTACTGTGTTCCAGTGGTCACACACTCCATATGTTCTAGTCTACAGATCTTTATAAAATCAGATGACAAGTTTTCAAGAACCATTCTGATAGTGATTAATTCTGATTTCCTGTGTTTTTCAAGTGCAGAATTGCTAAGTGACCTACTTTGAGCTTTTGAAAATGTGCACCCGGGTGAACATTTTAGATAATTGGATTTTCCCTTGTATTGAAAAGATAGGAGTGTACCTGCCTGAGGATTTATAGACTCCTACCAATCCAGTTATCCACTTTTCCAGAGCCTTTCCATTTCCAATTTATTGAAGTTTCTCTGAAAATGGTGAATTCAGAATTAAATGGTGTAATTTGTGATTTCCTTATTTGCACCTAGTTCGAGGTCAAACGTAATTGAATATGGATTTGCATTATAGACCTAGGAATGAATTCTTCTGAAGATTCCCAAACTTTGATCAATCCAGTTGATCATTTTTCTTTTATGATTCCGAACCTGATTTCTGCATATTTATTGTATTTTAATTCAGAAAGTGTTAAGATGTTAACATTTGCAGATTGGTATCAGTTCAGTGGTTTTTTTTCAGAGGAAGACAACCAGGGATTCATGTTCCACATCTGGCATTCAATCAGGCTCCAGAGGTTGAGCTTCTGAAAGATCTTTTTGATGGATTTGCGAATCCATTTTCAGAGGGCAGTTTATTCAGCTTACAGTGCGGAAAAGAGTTAAGTTTTCAGAATGGCCATTTTGCAAGAGTGATAACTTTCCGTCTGAGAGATGTTTTCAGGATCCGATTGTGGGACCATGTTCATTGCATAACAGTGTATTATCTGACTTGATGGTGATGTTTCAGAATTTGATCTAGTGACTTTGCAATAACTGATCCAAATGAGATTTATGTTGATTCAACATTTCACACTTGCAAAGTATTCTGGAAATGCAAAGTTTCATCAGTTTCATATTGTGCCGAAGACTGAATCTAAAGGAGCCCTTTCACATGCATGCTTGTTATGGATGAATGATTCTTACTGCCAGATGACGAGGTCAGATTACTAGTTTCAGTGAATTTTTGAGGCCAGAACTGGAGGCCAATTACCATTAATGTGATCAAACTGCATAAGTTTCAAAGTAATTATAAAGGCCACCGGTTTGTTTTCAATCTTTGAAATTTGAGATGTAGGCAAGAGGAAATAGTGCAAGAGTGTTTTCGAGTGATGCAAAATGACAATCCATCTAATCCATCCGGACCTCTTCCATTCAGCATTCTGTCAGAAGGTCTATATATTTGAATTATAAGTTTAATGCCAGTTGCATCCTCATTCGGAATCGTTTGCAACTACAATGTCATAGGCTTTTCAGGTATATTTTATGTTCTGAATGGATCACCACATCATTCTACTAGGTATCCACTAAACCCATGAACAAAGGGGGATATGGTTAGTATACGTAGCAATTTTGGAATTGACCGGAGGCCTACTTGTTTGATCAAGTATAGCATTTGATGGATGAGCCGGGATTGAAATTTTGAATGCCGATAACATTTGCCAGCAGCTTGTGCTAAGTAATAAAGACCAGACACATCAAATGTGGAGTAATCAGCGTAAACAATGAAGGAATGATGTGTTATGTTTTGAAAGTTTTAAGAAAATGAAAAGACAAAGACTTCATTGCATAGTGTACTGCCCAAACAATGAAGAAAATGTCATTACATGAGACTCCACGCAGCAGTATGAATGGAGAGGCTGCACAAAGGCCAGCTCATGGAGTCAAACCAAAATGTGTTTGTTTGCAAAACTTTCCAAGCTTCCAAGTTAGTGCAATCTACAGGCATGAAGCCACATTCCACAAAGTTTTTCTAGCTGATGCGGTGGACAAGGGTAATGCCATTCTCCCAGCCATGGTTTGCGCAGAGTATTACTTTTGATTTTTTTTTTTTTAAATTCTTCAAGGGATGAATACCAGCGCTAGGAAGGGAGGGTACTTTGCAATATTGTTGGACATTAAAGCTGAAACCTTCTTGGCATTCATTCTGCGCAGTGGCATTCCTAGCAGTCTGCGCAATTCTTAAGAGGATTTTTCTTTGAGAGGAACATTAGGAGTTTGCTTAAGAGGATGCACAACAAAATGAAGACCATTTTAAACAAAATAGATTTCAGACATTAATGAACTAGCCCTGCGCACGTATAATATGGAGGAAATTTTTAAAGATGCAAAGCATTTCAAACATAATAAGCTTGCGTTCTTTTTGGAGGGAGCAGCAATGTATTGCCTTGCCAGAGACTAGCGCCAACAAAGGGGAATCGTGTGGGAGGCATAAAGAAGATTGTTAAAACTTTCTTAATGCAATTCAAATGCCATGGATCATGACTTGCGCTGAATGTAGGAACCAGATTACATTTTATATCAAATGCAATAACCAAAATAGAGCTGGATCACGCGAAAGCAATAATGGGAGAAGTTTATTGGAAATTTTAAAGTTAATCTACATTTTTGACTCCATAAGGAGTGGCACCCTGATCTCTGGAGAACATTGGTGGCCCTCATTTGAAATAAAGCAGTGCTATTGATGAGCAGCAGTCAGTGAAAAGCCCAGAAAAATGAGAAACTGTGCATTTCCATTATCCCACATGGTCTCTGCAAAGGGTTTTTTTTATGTTTATATGCTAAAAAACAAACATATGAATTTGAAGTTGAAGAGGAGGCTATCCATGTTTGCCCAGTCATCTGACCACCTCAATTTCTGTGCCCGAAAATGAAGGAGATCAAATTTTGATGAAAATGAACACTTGCTGTTAGTCGCGAAGTCGCGAGATGCACTTGGTCGCCTAGTCGGGAGAGAAATCATAGGTAACCGCCAGAATTCAAAGACCTGGTGACTGACCGCTAGCGGTTAGTCGCGCATTTGCAAGACATCGAAATTGACCGCCAAGACTTGGCGACTAACCACTAGCGGTTAGTCGCGAAGTAGCCAGAAGGAAATGTTAGCTGTCGCGACATAGAGATTGCCACTGGTCACATAGTCGCGAGATGAGGACAAGCCGCCGGATGCCAGTCGGGAGGTCACCCAGGGTTGAAGGTAGAGTCAAAAGTTGCTCGCGACTTTGATTTCTTGATTTTCGCATGGTCGCCGGATGTAACTAAGGTAAAAGGTGAGTTAAGCACAGTTTATGACAACGAATATGAAGATGCCACTTGTCAAAATCTGGCAATTTCTGGGCAAAATATGCATAAATCTGAGATTTTCAAAGAGTTTAAAATGTGCATAGTGTTAATTTCAACAGGGAATTTAATAGTTTTATTGAAAATTTTATATGTTTATTCCCAAAGGTTTTTGAAGACACTGGAAATCAGAGTTTTGCCAGTGAGATCAGATTTGGAATGAGAAATAAAGGTTAAATTTGCATAACTGGAACAAATATATTTATTTGTTTTTGAGACTTGACAGATGATTTTATGGGGAGATATTTATCAGAGGATAAATCAGATTTTCAAAGGGAGATATGACTGGATTTTAGAGATATTTTAAGGATATGTCAGATATTTTCTCAGACAAGTGGAGTTGAAAATTGATTAAATCAATCAGATATTTTGAAAAGAAGGAATGAGTAAAATCAGATTTGAGAGAAGGACAGGTGTTTGCTAGACATATTTTTAGGGTTTCTTCTCTTCTATATCTTTCTTTCTTTTCTCAGTTGTAGGGGTTCCTTTCCTCTGCTCTGTTTTGGGGTTTTTTCCATGCAGGAGTTCAGAATAGGTCCCAATGATGTTGAATATATTGTTGTGATGTAATTTTCTCTTCTTGTCTCAATCTTTTAAGCTTCTTGTCTGGATATGTTGTAACAGATTTTGTTAATGAAATATAGTGTATTTGCTCCTCTTTCATGTTTTCTTGTCTCTTTATACTCTGTTTATGCTCTAGTATGGTTTGTTTATAAGGCATTCAAAACATACCTGCTATAAGATAGTGTGTCTAATTGCCTGTGAGTTCCTTTCAAGGAGAGGACTAAGTTTCATAAGAAATTTTAGAGAGCAAAGCATTTTGTAAGGATTTGATGCAGTGGTATGAATCTGAGAGGATAGTTTGTAAGGCATTCTATCTCAATTGCATGCAGTTTGCAAGGCACTCTACAGTATCTTCATTAGTTTAGCTCTGTTGTTTCATGTTTTCATTGACTCTTTGCCCAAGGATAGGCACTGGTTACGGTTTATTATTTAGTTTGTATTCAATTATCAAGCATAAACAAACATTCAAGTACATCTTTGTCACTAAATGCATACCTATTGAAAAAGGATTGTGTTGAAGTAACACAGTTCATATTGTTGATTCCTTAGAGAGAGAATCAAAAGGTTAGCCTTCCTAGAGTTTAAACTCA